>VXAZ01004224.1:1586815-1660866 GCA_013399875.1 Gymnorhina tibicen | reverse complement strand
GTGGAAAGAGGGAGGGACTGGGACAAAAAAAGCATTCTGAAGGTTTGCTTTGGTTCTCATTACCCTTTTTACTTTTNGGTTTGCTTTGGTTCTCATTACCCTTTTTACTTTTAATTCTGTTAATAATAAATCTTCTTTATACTGTTTAAGTTTTAATCCTGTTTTGCCTTAAAGTGGTTTTTTTTTTCAATAATCCTTAACTCAACTCATGAAAATGAAGTTTTCAATTCCCCCTCCTCTGCTCAGCTATAGCAGAGGAAAATAAGTAGATGGGTTTTTTGTGGGTGCCTGGCACTTAGCCAGTGTCAAACCACAACATCAAGTCACCAGGTGAGCAACTAGTTGAAGGCATAACAGAGGAGCTGAGCATACAGTAGCATCAGAGAGGATGAACAGAAGAAAGGACCTTTGTAAAGAGAGACAAGATCCCAAGCCCCACATTGTGGAGGGAGGAATAATAGGACCAGTTGTCCTTGGGGTAGTCAGCCCTCTGAGCTGGAAGACAGGAAAGGGGAGCAGAAAGATGACTCCATAATCCAAGGGAAAATGGTCAGCAACCTGCTTTATCACTTAGACACACACAAGTTTATGGGGCTGAATGGGATCTGTTTACGAAAGGCATGTGCTGCTTGACCTCCTGCTATGACCAGCTGACCCACTTAGTGGGTGAGGGAAAGGCTGTGGATGTTGTCTGTCTAGACTTTAGTAAAAAAGATGTGATTCCTGGTGGACATGAGCCCCTGCAATGGTGAAGGCTAACTGCACACTGACCAGTGTTATCTAGAGCATGGCAAGTAAGCTGAAAAAGAGATTATTTCTCTTTACCTAGCACTGATGAAGTTACATCTGGACTTCTGTGCTGAGTTTTGGACCTTCCAGCAGATATGTCAACACAAAAGGAAATCTAGAGGGCTACTGAGGTAATTCAGGAAAATGGCACATAGAATCATAGAATCACAGAATCACAGAATAGTTTGAGAGAGACTGAAGGAGCCAGAGACTCCTTACAAGAGACTGAAGGAGCCAGGTCTGTTCAGCTCGTGGAAAATGCTAAAGGAGAAGAAAGAGGGGGCTCCAATTGCAATGTCAAAGTACCTAAAAAGAGCTTGGAGAATGGACACAGACTCCATCATCATAGCACAGCGAAGGAACAAGAGGCAACTGCCATATTGCAAGAGGGAAAATTAGTTATGTGAGAATAATTGGGTATCATGTAGAAAGGCTGTATCATTTCCATCTCTGGAGAATTTCAAAACACTGTGCTCTGAACAGCCTGACCTAATTTTGAAGTTACTGTACTTTCAGCAGATGATTGACTTCAAGAGCTTCCTTCCAAAATCTTTTTTTCATTTTCATCTCTATTAGTTATCCAAGTTCTCATTTACTTTAAAGTTAGCATCTTGTCACTACAGAGCACACTTTTCTGTTCACATAAATCACATTTCATTGTTGCTCTGAGACTAAAGTTCTACTCCTGACGATACACTATGAATGTTTATCTGGCTCTTAGTGCTTTGCCAGGGATCATAGACGAATGCCATGGAAGAAATAGAGCTGCCATATCACCTAGTACAGTTATCCATATTCAACAGCAGATAATGGCAAAGCCACTCTCTACATACATTAACCAGATCTACCTCGTTCTCAATTTTCCGGTCACTATGATAGGAATAAATCACTGTAACAGACTGTGGTTTTGATTACCTTGACAAAGTTCCTGTAATTTTGTATCTAATGGACACCTTTCCTCAGTGACACATTGAATAAAGGCAGTTACTGCCCTGAAACGGAGTCTGCAGAGAGATGGACACGCTTGCAGTTCTTCCATCAGTCAGTCCCACAATATGATCAAAGATCCTCCACTATTAGGGGCAAAAAGTTTCTGGCTCACTCAGCATGTAATACTCTCTGAAAAGAGGAGTTATCTTGTGAAATGAAGTCAGAAATAAAATGATGTGGTGTGGGACTTTTGACTGAGCAAATAGGTGTTACTTCCTTGAATCTCTCAAGGATTAGTGCCAGATGGGTTCCATGCAAGGCAAAGCCCATGGTTCTCAGCTTGCTTGACTGGGTATTCTGCAGCACCTGTGAGCACAGTAACTGCTGGGATCTTATCTTTTTGCCAAGGAAGAAAGTGATTTTGAGGCTGCAATTCTCTCATGAACCTGACATCATGCAGCCTAAACAGTTTTTCACAGAGAGTGCAAAAAGCTGTATATTTGAGAGGTGTAGTTTTCTCTTAGGCTTAACCCAATGCGGTGCAAACTTGCAATGTCCCCCAGTTTAGCTACCTTCAGCTCCAGTGAGACAGCAGGATAGAGGGGGTTCTGTGCCAAAAAGGACCAACCAAGTTGGTTTTAATTTGGTTAGTTTTAACATAGATGCTTTCCTACTCTTCTATGTACATCAGTTACCACTGTGAGTCTGTGAAATCACACATTTCTATGAAGTTGTATGAGGGAAAAATGAAAGGAACACAACTTTAAACAATTTCTTTATTATTATATGGTCTACGTTACGAAAATATTCAAGAATAACATATAAAACCAGTCAGGGGTTATTTTCCCTCAATGTTATATTTCCCTCAATGTTATATTGCAGTCTGCAATTTCTTTTCTCAAGGAAAAGATGGTTTTAAGCATTATTCTGTCCTAACCTATCAATAGGTACCACAGACAAGAACAGTGTTGAGATTCTTAAGCCTGCACATATAACAAAGCTGGTAAACGCTTTTCTAAAACCGTGGGCTAGTAAATGACAGGCAAAACAGGTGTCACACCATAAACACAGCACCAAAAGGGAACATGTGTGACTGGCACTTATCAATGCTGACAATTCAGAAAATCATAAATGTGCAGGCAAATATTACAGGATGCACCATGAGATTTTCATACTGATTTTATGTATGTAATGGATACACAGGTGCAGATTGACTATCAGATAAGGAATTCTGACATTACATTAGCCATTAATGTGTAGTAAAATGTCCCGATATGCAATTTTTTAGACTACTAGCACTGCAATTTTTTAGGCTTTAAGCCCTAAAAAATCAGTAAGGAACCTCAGTAATTTACAGGTGGATACAAAGATTTGGTGTGGAACTGAATGTTTGCTCATGGCTGTAAGCCTTCTGTAGAAAAATTCATTTCTCTGTCTACAACACTCAGGCATGAGATCTGTTTTGGCTCCATCTAGAGATCCATTTACAAATTGACTGTGGTACAGTCACCCGCCACGTCTCTACAGGCTTTGTGTACATGGTCTTGAGTACCTACACCTTATTTTTAATGCTTAGGTTATTATTGTTTCTAAACCATGTGCCCTGCCTTTCCCAGTCATTCCTAGAATGTGGGCCCCATGAAAGGGCCTTGTTTTTTCTAAGTGAACTTTCAGAAAGTGACCAAAACTTTGTCAGAGGTTATAGCTTGACATGTGCTCTGATACTTCATATTCATCAGCATCCAAAACATAAATTGATTACAGGATCTGTACTTCACTTGTGAAGGCTCCAGATGGATAATGGCAGCTTTTGGACTGGGGGCTATTTTCTCTTCCCAACTGAGGCCTGCTCTGGATGCAATTGCAATGAAATTTCATGTAACAAATAGTAGTATTGTTGGACCTCAGTTTAAACACAATTGCTTGAAATAAAATGGTTTCAACACAGTAGAGCAATAGCCCTCAGCTATGTGTAACTTTGTACAAGGGTGTTACCAGGAGGAACATTTCCACAGCATGTTACTGCAGGAGCCTTTCTGTCTGATAGAGCTGTCACCACCATTCACTTTTGCATCTCGATAGGGTCTTGAAGGTCTTAAAGACCCAGAAGCTACTCATAGCACTTCTGTACTACAAATACACAGGTTTAAGTTCAGCACTTCAAGAGCAGACATTGCAGATGGCTAAGTAACAGGAGTCCTTGGGAAAAATAATCTGTGGAGGGTGAATTTCATCATCCTGACTCCTAGACAGAGTCCTAGACAGAGAGAAGACCTGCTTTTCGTCAGGGATACATGGACTTTGCCTACAAATTTCCATCCATTTCCCATGTAGGACAACTTTTACCAGTCTCCTTTATCTATACTGTTAAAAAAAAAAAACTTAAAAAAAATAGGAAGAAAAACTGAATAAGTTTATTTGGTTTATTTCAGAAGAAATAGCTTATCATTGAAAAAAAGTTATATTCACTTCAAAAGTTCAGCTTCTGCACAAAAGGTGGGAGAAGTTCATTCCCTTTGCAAAATTTTGGTTCAGGAAGACTTAGATTGAAAATGTGAGAAGAAACTAAACACAAGAATCAAAATTCGTATTCTGAAAAGTATAACTGAGGCAGAAATAGCCTCTTTTGCTCAATCATGCATGCTTTGTGAAAGCAAAAAAGAAAGTGACAAGGGAGTGAACAAAACCAGTAGTACTCAAAGCAGTTGGCAAAAAGTGGATTTAAATCCAACTGCATATCAATGTTTTTAATGTAACATAATTCACTAGGATTATATTATAAAGATCACATGTATGTGCCATCACTTAATTTACAAGTTCCACTTATTTTAGTTTATAGTTTCTTCAGTACAACAGTCTTCCAGAAAGTGCTAGTACATCATCCAGAACAAAAACTCCACAAATTTATCTCAGGTCTTTGCTTTTTACTCTGACACAACCAATTGTTAGTCTATATTACTTGTATAGTGAAGAATCAGTGGGCTTGGTTTAAAAAAACATGTTAAGGGAAGGAATAGAAATTAAAGTGTTATTTCATTCTCATACCCTGTTTTTTTCACAGCTTTTCACAAAACACAGGGGTAAAACCTGTAAGAAATTAGACCAATTTAAGTTAAAAAAAATCCAGTAGAGAGTGATGTTCAAAAGAGGATCTTGTTCATTTGAATAAATGAAAAAGCGCAGAACAAAGAGGGAGTAGTCCAGGAATATTTCCCCTCTGCTGGTCCAGACCACTTCTCACTCCAGCTGAAAACTGCTGGCTCAGACCTGGCTCTGGAGACAGTTCCCTTTGCAGATATGTACCCAAACTGGTATTTAAAACATTACTACAAGCTCAGTCCTGCAGGATTACAGCAGCCGAAATTATCTCGTACAATTCTCCTACTGTGCCTGTCCAGAGTAAAGCACATTTTGGCAGGGCAAGGAATCTCTGTATTTAGATCAAGTCTAAATTTATTTAACATCCATGATAGATGTCTATAGACCAAAAGATACTCGAGCCAGGAGGATAATTCAAACCATATGTAATGCTGAGTTCAAAAGAAAGCATAGCCATTACTCAGGAAAACTCAATTTGTCAGAAGTGTAGGTAATTTTTGCTGCAGAATTATACATATGAATTTGAACCCATCTCAGTCACACAAAATTCTTGAATATACACTGACAACCTCATTGCAGCCTACAACTCCCTCATGAGGGGAAGAGGAAGGGCAGACACTGATCTCTTCTCTGTGGTGACCAGTGACAGGGAGTGACCAGTGACAGGAACCAAGGGCATGGCCTGAAGCTGTGTCAGGGGAGGTTTAGACTGGATATTAGAAAAAGGTTCTTCCCCCAGAGGGTGGTTGGGCACTGGAAGAGGCTCCCCAGGGAAGTGGTCACAGGACCAAGCCTGGCAGAGTTCAAGAAGTGTTTGCACAATGCTCCCAGGCATGTGGTGTGATTCTGGGGGATGGTGCTGTGCAGGGCCAGGAGTTGGACTCAGTGATCCTCGTGGTTCCCTTCCAACTCAGGGTACTGTTCTATGATTCTATGATTCCATGATTATGCACTTTCAATTCTGATGGCTTCTCCCACAAAGCATGCATGTATGTGTATATTGGGAGACCATTTGTATAAAGAAAAGCCTCACCTACTCTATTTCAGTAGGAGGAGGGAATATCAAAATCTTAAAAAAGCATTTCCAGTTAAAAAAAAGTACTTAAAATTAGAAAATTAGGATTGACACAAAAAAAGTGCCAGTATTACTAGTTAAACATGTTCTCTTACAGTTCAGTTGTTAAATAATACCTGGCAAAAGAAGCTCAAAATTGTCTGTCTGTTTTTCAAACTAAAACTAGGTATGCTTAGAGACTTCCTTGAATCCCATTTTCCTACTTGTCCTGGCTCACTGTATCTTACTTCTCTTTATCTTGGAGGCCTTGTTATAATGATATATGAAACACAGTATTAGTATCGAAAAATTAAACATGCATTGTGCTGAAATTATGAGGTACTACTGTGTTATTCTATTCATGAGATATTTGGAGTGATCAAGAATTGAAATCTTCAATTGGATTTTATAGTGCAATAAAGAGCATAATATTGT
The DNA here is from genome assembly GCA_013399875.1 of Gymnorhina tibicen. Classification (NCBI taxonomy): domain Eukaryota; kingdom Metazoa; phylum Chordata; class Aves; order Passeriformes; family Artamidae; genus Gymnorhina; species Gymnorhina tibicen. The sequence continues at coordinate 1,654,559 of VXAZ01004224.1, read as the reverse complement.
GGATAACAGCTGCCATCAGATATGTCAGTGAGGCAATCCTTGCACAGCTCCTAACAAAGTGCAGCAAGAGTGGGAATGTGCCACGGGTAGAGCTCCACGACAGTGCTGCAAGGCCTGGGCAGCACCCACTCACCAGGAGACATCCAACACTCCAGGCAGACTCCAAGGACTAGTTAAGTTGTACAACACACGCCTCTGACTGCCAGAGCAACTCAGGATGGGAAGCATGTAAAGCATGCAGCATGCTGGCTAGTTAAACTGGATTTACAGCCCCTCTGGACTGCCAAAACAGTGCTAAGCAAGTGAAGAGTTACACTGCTGCTTACACCTCCCTCTGCTCCCTTTTCCTCCTCTACCATAGACTTAACTTCGCATGTGACTTCCTCCCCATATACTCCCCACAGCCCTATGATTGCATATGCCCTTATTTCTCACTGTTTTCCTCCAAGTACCTACTTATTTGATCGTGAAAGATATTTGCTGCAATTAATATTTTATATGAAGAAATACTTAGCAGTATTCAGACTGCAAAAACATGCAGAAGCAGATTTTTTATCTTTAGAAAAAAAAAATCAGGTAATATTGTTTACAGCTCAGGACTTTGAAAATTTGCTCTTATTTGCAAGATGGCCAAGGTCACAAGTACTTGGTTTTCACCAATTAGGCTAGAAATGGCTGGTGTGATCATCTACAGACAGACCAAAAACTATGTGTAGAAAATTGTTTCTGAATATCCTGGTTCTTAGCACTTGCACTTCATGAACTCAGTACTTCCTTTTTCAGACTCATCACTCATGAAAAACATGTAAAAGCTTACTTACATCTAAACATGCATGTTTTGGGGATCTAAAATGCCTGGACTAGTCTGGTGTAGTACAAATGCTTTTAGAAAAAAATCAAGTGTGCCAAGAATGGGAACATTATGAGAGAGTGGACATAATCATGCATAAGATCCATGAAGACGAAGAAATTCTCACTACAACTTTGACCAGACAAAACTAGTTAAGCAGAACATTTTGCCTGGGATTTGGGAGTTAAGATTTTGTTCCCTTCTAAGCTTGACTGTTTTCAGATTCGTATCTGTCTGCTCTGCAGTTTCCTAATCTAAACTGAAATTGTGATCTCCTGCCTGCCTTAGACTTTTGGTGCAGCTTCAGTAAGGAGCAACATGCTGAGATTTTCTCACTTACAGTTCTGTGGGAGGGACAATCTTCTGAAAAATGGGACATGGTAGGAATGGTTTGAACAAACCCACTGCCTGAGTGTAAGCAAACCTGTTGGCTGTATGAAGCAGAAACACCATTCTGCTTGCTGGGGACTCAACATGGACAGTAAGCGCTACTCAATTCTTGAAACAGCACATGGGTCCCAGTTTTCAGGACAGAGCTGCCAGATCTGGATTCCAAACAGGCAGAAGCAGCAAAGCCCATAGAGGTACATGAAATCCTACCATCTCTCTCCTGGGCCCTGTTTATGCTGCAGTTTAGGTGATTCTCCACTTTGTGCACTATGCTTGGACTTTGTAGTCCAAGTTCCCATGTGAAACGTGTAACCCTCATCATCAACATTTTGAATGTCACTCTGGGTGGCCAGACACCTTAAAACAAGGCTCTAACTTCTAGCTCTCAAGTACCTGAAGGGCCTGCATTTAGTAACTTCTGCTAAGCAAGAGAGGCACCAGGACTGCCCTCAGCAAATCTCTTAGAAGTATAGCACATGCTTTAAGGAAAGAAAAACCCCAACCTTCTATTTAGAAATGACCACTAACAAAGAATCTGGCACACCACTGGTTAAGTGTTCCAGTGTCTAATTATGTTCCATTAAAATTGTTTGCTTAAAGCCCAACATTTATCTGGATTCAATTTCAAGACATTTCATCCTATTATAGCTTTGTTAGATCAAAGAATTCTCTATTATCAAACTACTTTTCTTCATGGAGGCAATTATAGGTAGATACTCATTTTGTAACCATGTCTGCCTTTAAAGTAAGCTCTGCAAGTATTATAAGTGATGTGCTTGATTTTTGGCACAAGAACTGGATACTGCATTTGGCACTAGTGTAAGCACTACTGGAACAAAAGTAGTATTGCCTCCCCCATACCATTTGATATTCCCTTTTTAATGCATCCAAGAATTGCATTTGGCCAAGTGGGGGCTTACGTTCAGCTGACTATCCATCACGTCTCCTAACTTTCTCTTGAAACACTGATCCTTGGGATGGGCTCCCATTCAGTTTCCAGATGTATGCCTTTACACTTGGTGATAGTGAAACAGGCTGTGTGAGCTGGACACCGGCAAAGAAAGGCGTATCAATTAACCGTAAAGCATATAAACCTTAGCATGCCTGAAAAATTTGTGAGTTGTTAGCATTTCGGTCTCCTTTTGCTTCTCCAACAGCTATTAGGTAAAGCTTCTGGCTTCAGTTCTGAGGAACTAACAGGAAGATGTTGGTCATTCTGAAAGGGGAGAGGAGTTCACAGAAATTTTATTTCAGAATGTGTCAGCAGCTGGCAGTTATGGACAGTGAGCAAGTAACACCATGTTTCCAAGAACCTGAACTTTATCACAGAATGTTGACAAAGGATCTGAATTATTTTTGTTTAGGGATTGTCTTTATCTGCTGTTTTTAACTTAAATTGCCTCATAAATGCTCCAAAATACATGCATTGAGTAAGTGGATTGTGCCGCATTTCTAGTGCAAATTCTGACCTTAGCTATCAGATTGTGAGCTGTTTCTGTAAACACCTACTATGGGACATGCCTGAAAAACAACACCAAAAATCCTGAAAGCTATGCTACTATAAAAGGTGACCAATTACACCAAATTACTAGCTTAAACACAGCTACGCTTTAGTATTAGTTTCCACACTACGTACTAATATTTTGCAGCTGTTATCTGAAAGAGGATTTGAGATGCGAGGAAGAAAAATGCGAGTTGCTTAAGTACCATGAAAACCAAATTAACTTTCTCCTCACTAATACTTTAGTCCATGTACTTCTTTAAACAAAATCTGGGACCTATACGGCACTCTTATCAGACAAACAAGGTCCTACAGCACTGATTAATTTAATGAGCTAATATTTTATTCTCTATACCTATCACACAATGTCTGCTATCCACTTGTATGGCTTCATTATGTTCATAAAATGCTTTTCTGTTAATATACTAGAACATGTGTGTGACTGAGGAAAATAACTGAAAATGCTGTAGGGAAGTAGTGGACAAACTACCAGCTGAAACAAATGAACAGGGATACCATATTCAACAGGCTTTTCTCAGGTACATCCCCCACAACATGCAAAATTCATTGCTCATTGGTGCAATTCTACACTGAAGTAAGACTATACTCTTACAAAATCAATTCCATTACTTACGCAAAGTGATTACTGTAATTTTCACTGTAAATTTTTCCTTCCTCCACCAACTTTCTGAAAATGCTTTTTTTCCTTGTAAAACATCACTTTATGAAGACGCCTAATGAAATACTTCTACAGTTTCCAACTAATTCACTCATTAAACCTCTTTCAACCTTGTAGTCCCATTACTTGCACTGAATAGCTGTAAAGAAATGCTAAATTTTTCTGATTTAGTGCAGTTAACTTAAATGGACTAAGGTGTTGGTACTCTTGTATATAGACACAAGCAGCTGTATTACTACATTTTGGAGCTTGACTCACAATAGGGGAATGATTAGTTCAGGTTTTAGGACTTGGTTGTTCAAGTAGCTGGAAACACTGACCCACTGACTGACACTCAGCTCTTTTGCCATTGTCCAAATGCATTCACAAACAAAAGCACTCAACTATTTTTAGTTAAGCTGCCATCATAAATTCCCGTGTTATTTAAAAAGTAGCTTCTGACAAACTTCAATAAACTGGCATTGTTAAGTTTTAGTTGAACTGAAGTGCAGAAATAAGCTCCTGCAGAAACTGGCACAAAAATCAGTGACGGTGAATTTTATATGGAGATCCTTCACTGGTGGTTTTAACACAGCTTGCCTGTACCTGACCTGAAATAATCATTTCAGTCAGAGCAGATACAACTTGTTGATCTGTTGCACCAAATGCCTCAGCAGGCTAAGACTTCTCCAGTAAAGTGCTTGCAAGATAAGAAATCAAGTTTGAATGCAAAGTTACGTTTTACCAGCCCCTAACTTTCTAATCTGTTCTCTACTACACCTACACATTATCAGCAACTGCTCATATCCTCATGAATCCTGTGCTCTCCACTTCCATAGTATCTGCAGTATAACACCGCAAATTATGTAATTGAACAGTAAGTACCTAGAATGTGGAAAAAATTTACTATTTTGTAAAGTATTTTATGCTTCCTTTGGTAAAAAATACCCGAAGATGCTCAGTGTTGGAAGTAATTAGCCAGCTCAGAGGTCCCCAGCACTGGAAGGGCATCAACCCATTGGAGCAAGTCCAGAGGAGGGCCACTAGGAAGATTAGGGGGATGGAGCACCTCTCCCATAGGGCTGGAAGAAATGGATTGTTCAGCCTGGACACAAGAAGACTTCAGGGTGACCAAACTGTGGCCTTCCAGTACCTGAAGGGAGCCTACAATAAAGATGGAAAGGGACTTTTTACCAGGGTACGTAGGGATAAGGATAAGGGGCAATGGCTTCAAATTGAGAGATTTAATTAAGATTTTAGGAAGAAATTCTTTACTGTGAGGGTGATGAGGCACTGGAGGAAGTTGCCCAGAGAAGTTGTGGATGCCCCATTCCTGGAAGTGCTCAAGGCCAGGTTGGATGGAGCTCTGGACAACCTGGTCTAGTGAAAGGTGGCCATTGCAAGGGCACTGAAACTAGCCTGGATCTTTAAGGTCCCTTCCAACTTAGGCCATTCTATGATTCTCTGATCTTAAGATGGTAAGAACAGATTTACACTTCCTGCTTCTTTACATAGATTTTCACAAAGCTTTCTGGTGCACTACAACTAAGCAGGCACCCTGCCCACTCAACAGCACACAGCTCAGTTTGTCATTTACTGCACCTTTAATCACACCAAAACTAAGTAATTGTTGCAACTCAAAACCTCATCTGTTACTTGCACAAATCCTTGCAAATTTTCTTCCTCCAAGTGAAGGTTACTCAGTATCTACATACTGCTGATTCCAACTATGGCTCTTGGAAACACGACTAAAGTGAACCTGGCAAACACCGCCACTTCAGAGATGATCACAAAAAGAGACCCATCGAGACAACAGACTGTTTTGTGCAAGATTGTTTTATTAACAGACCAGACTCTGAAATATTGCTGCTGGGCATCTTTACCTGCAAGGCAAAAAAGAAAAAGGTATCATTAGGCACATGTAGATCTGAAACAACTCTGGCCACATGAAAAAGTAATACATTTTTACAATTTATAATTTGGGCTGAAAACACTAGTTTTATTTCATGGGATTAAAGATTGCAGTAGTCTTACACACAATAACTAATTTCTATGTTAACATCTCCTCACTAAAACACAGATTTTGAGTACCACATCTAACAGGATAAACATTTCTACTTTGAACCATTGGTACCTATACCTGATATTTAAAGACATACCAAGACACTGTGCATATTCTAAATTTTGCTGCACTCTCATTTTAAGCACATTTCAGAAATTGTTTAGATACAAAAATGAAAGCAAAAAGCCAACTTGGGACCAGTAAAGTTTGCTCCAAAAACTAATGAAATTCAGTATGATGCCAATACTGAGTTATCAGCATTTGCTTTCACATACTGTGCTCTTTCCTCCCAATCTATACGAAGGAATCAGTACTGGAAGTCTAATTTTTAAATTCATTTGAGACTATGACTTAAATAATAAGAAATAAAGACAAACAGCAGGAAGCTATCTACTTATAGCAAAGAGGAATGCTCTTTATCAGATACACAGCCCTTCATCGTGACATTACCTGGAGAATACTGCCAGTATGTCACATGAACCTACTACTCCAGTTTGCCCATGGCCTCAGCAGAAACTACAACATTCTTCTATGCATAGGCTACTTGTATTTTAAACATGCACTCTATTCACAACAGCAGGAAATCAAAGTCGAAGAGGTAAGAACAGTTATCTCAGATTTAGTTACATATGTTTGCAGAGAAAGCATAACAACTGCTTATAAGCATAAAATAAGAAACTGCAAGGTCACTTCCCAAATTAAAAGATGAAGTAAAGCTCTAATGCATGCCACTTATATGGGATGCTGAGCTACAATTCCAGTGAAAAACATGAGCAACCATAATAATGAATATCCCTTGTTTCTCTGCCAATATACCAACTCTCACAGGCATTTACAGCAACTAAAATAGCAAACTAGAAGCTTCCCTCCCGTAGGAAAGCTCCTGAAAACACGACTACCAATATACACCTGATATTTAGCAGGGAAGATGGAGGAGAAAGATCTCACTGAAAGTAAAGCTGCAGTGTTTTCATTAAAAAGAGCATTATGCTCAGAAACCACACAGGAGCATAAGGTCCTCCTCAGCCTTGGTTATGCACTAACTTCAAGGACACATCTGCCAGTACTGAACTTCCAAGTTTCTGCCAGCAAAATTTCTACAAGAATAGTAGTGGGAGTAACTTAACATCACCCCAGGCACCAAACATTCCAGCAATACTGCTTCTCAAAGTTACCAACATCTTCCCATAGTTGAGCTAAAAAGCTTTGCAAGAACACTGTCCCCAGTAAGGAACTATTTTCCTAAAGTTTGAATTTCTACGTGCCATGTAATCGGTGCTTTAAAACTCTGCTGACTTCACAGATGGGAGATAACAGCACAACATGCAAGGAGCTTGAACTGAGGAAATCAGCAGCATACATAAAAAGCTTCAAGAATAAACACTGTCAATCAAATGGAACGTATTTCCTAGATCTCCTTTAGCTCCTTGGACAGACAGCAGACCCCAACAAGCTCAATTTGCTGTGCCTTAGCTGTAAGAATATTTTTAAAAGACTTGAGAAAAAAAAAACAAAACAGCAAAACAAAGCAAGACAAAACTTCCTTTCCTTCAGAAGCTTTAATTTCTGAGAACTCATCCAAATGCAACTGTACCTGTGTTAAACAGTAAAGTCAAAACACAACGCATTTTTTTTTATGAACCAATCCTCTGAAGCTAGAAATTGTAAGTAAACTACATATCTGAGCTAAAAGAAAAAACAGAACCCTACAAAAAAACAACCAAACAACAAACTCCCCTCTTTCCTAAACAAATCCCAACAAGCCAAACAATAAAACCATTTTGACTTTGGAGGAATTAGTTTGAGGAAAATTTGGTCTTTCTTTGATACCCTTTCCAAACACCCTAACACAATGAAGTTTTCTTAAACTCCAGCATATCTGTCAAACCAAAAAGATATTTACCCCTGACTGAAACTAAGATATGGGCAACACTGAAGCTAGTTTAGTGTCTAAAAAGCAAAGGGAAATACAAGAACTCTGAAAAAAGTGTCAGCTTTGAATGGCAGAGACTTCTCACCAAAGCAGGAACAGGCAAGTGACAACAATACATAAAACAGATTGTTTGGAGTAGGTCCTACCTTTAGGACTCAGCTGTCACTGCTAAATCATGTTAAGTGTTAATAAACCTTCTCATTTCTAAGGAAGAGACTACTCAAATGGGCAAATCAGTCTTTCAAAATTACCAACTTGGTCACTATACACGAAAACTTTAAATGAATCATTCTAAAGCTTGAACAAGCTGAAAATTTAGACCAGTCCTAATCAGGCTTTTCTAGAAAACCTGAAAAAAACACATACTTGCAATCACAAGACTTCAGTGATATTAACAGGTCATTAATGAGGGCTGAAAGTTTTAGCCAAGATCTCAAGGCTTCCCATCATAAAACCAAATAAGGCTTTAAAACAAATTACTGGTAATGTTTGTACTTCCTAAACATGATCAGCTACAGAGAAAATTTAACTTCCCAAATGTTTAACCTTTAGTAAGACTTAAATAAAACCAGAACACTGTATTGTTCAAGTAGCTTTATACTGTAGGTACCACCCAAGAATGAGTGAGCATCTATTAAACTTGAATGTCTGACAAATAATGACAGCAGCCTGCAGAGCTGAACAGTTGATTGCCTTGGGCAATATCTCACCATTAGTTCATTCTCCTTATGAGTCTGTTGATCTGGTCTTCTCTGTTACCAGCATCCCCACCTTCCACAAAGTGGATCGTTTTCTTCTTCATTCCACCCCGAGGAGAGGATAACTTGAAGGGCCAAAGGAAGTTGTTCACAACTTTGAAGTTCTTGCCAACAGTGTAAATTTCATGGATCACATCTTCCATGCAGATGATGCCAAGCTTTCCTAAAATTCAGACAGTTTTCAGAAAGACTACAGAGGCACTGGTCAGTAACAAACTAAAAATTATCACGTTGTTACTGTCATGCCTACTTATTTTGATAAACTTCAGGAAGTCAGAAAGTACTCACTTTGTCATGAAACTGAGTAACTGACTTTTCCAATTAAAATGGATTAGCTGCAGCCAAGTCAACATTTAGTTAGCACATTTGGCAATACACATCAGTTTCAACTGTTAAATATTTGCTGCCGGCAGTGAGGAACAACAAAAAACAACCCGCACTTAGTGACTCTTAGGAAAACAGACTGCTCTTTGAAGAAAAGCTAGATTAAATACACCTAAACCATAGTTATGTGTAACTCAGGGAAACTCACTATTAAGTTAAGCTGCTGAATAATGCTACAGCATGTTTCCTTAATGCAGTTCCAGAGTCCTCAGCAACATGTTACAAGTTAACTCTTGTAAAACAGAATGCTAAAGAGATTACAACAGAAGACAAGGACCTTTAGAATATGTTTATCTATTACACACGAAAAGGAGCACACATGACACAGCCTTATCTGAAGCAAAATCCTAATCAAGCACCAAAAAAAGGGAGAGATTTAAGTGGTCACTTTCACTCATTCTGGCATGACTGCAAAAGAAGGGAGCTTCCTAGAGGAGCCCATATCCCAACAACTGTTCACCATGTTTTGTTTTTACTGAATACACTGATCACTTTTACTACCTAGTTCTTCCTTCAGTAAGTTTACAAAGTCTGTTTACCAGATCACAAAAGTCAAAGACACAATGTCTGTAAGTCTGGAAGTTCAAAGCTATGACGATTCTTTCATACTACAGCACTCTGTCATTACTGAAAGATCTACTGACCCCTTAAAGGTCAAAAAGTCTACAAATTTAAAAGGCTAAAATTTGATCATTTACACCTGTTTTCAGTATTTTATGATGGAAGTTACTTCCAGCTTGCTTTGTATTAAGCAATTAAGACAGAAGTACAGATCATAATCTAACACCAGTGTACTCCAGTGACACGTTAAGGACAGTTGTCCAGCTCAGCACTGTACCGATCACCCCAAGGCAACCAACTGGTTTCCCATTTTGCTCAGCAGAATTTACCAAGGCGTTTCTGGATCAGGCGGTTGTCAGTCAGAGCAATGCGCTGCTTGTTGATCTTGCCGTAACCACGCTTGTAGATCAGTTCATGCACAGACTTCAGGTTGGGGTAACTGAAACAGTCACGTTCAAAAAAAGAATTTTAAGTCTCTGCAAGACACATTTCAAGTTAACATTAACATCCCAGATTTGGACTTGCACACCAAACAAGTAAAGATCATTTCAGCACAGCCCAAATGTAAACACAAAAGCAACAGAGAAGAAAATCTCACACCAAATTCCCACGAACACCAGTATGAGAGTGCAATCATATCTAGCAGCCATTACCTTTAAAGCACTGCCTTAATCACATTTTCAATTCAAAGACAGGAAAGCACATACAAGATAAAAAAACCATGCTAGTCTAGCATAGCAAAATGCAGAAGCCGCACAACATTTGCACCCTGATTAGGTACAACTGGACCTTTCACTCACCCCCAGGCAATGTAGGGTTCAACAATCCGCAACATGTTGATAGAGGCTTTGTTGAGTTTTACAAAGGTGCCGTTAAAAATCTGCCGCAGGCGAAGAAGCTGCAGAACCTTGCGGACCTTCGGGCTGACACCATTGGTACTGAAGAAAGGAAAAATGCCTGAATTATCAACATCCCAGAAACACTAGGTATCAGGACCAAATACAAAATACAATAGCACTGCTCCCATATGAAAACACATTTCATGAATTACACAAAGCAAGCTTAGTAAATTAACTTACTATCACTACATGTTTCAGTGTGAAGTTAAAACATCTATTTCCATGAAAAGAATTGAAATAAGCATACTGAAACAATTTAGAACTAGCTTTGTGCTGTCATGAACGTAATTCTTCCAACCACACCTTTTTTTTAGTTCTTTTTAACACTAGAAGAAAACAAAACACTTGAAAGAAAGCTCAGCAGAATGTTTGGGAATAGGGGCATGTAATTTTATCAAGTTAAAGGTGAGAAAGAATAACTGTCTGCATGTATTTGCAGCCTTGTCTTCTTAAAAAGCAGAGATTCCTAAACACAGTAGACAGCAAAATGATTTAGCTCTTAATTAAACACACCTGTGCAGCATGTACAACATCTACCAACAACTTCTCAAGCCACTGGTAGCAGAATTTATCTTGTTAAAAGTACTTAAGCCCTCAAAACAGAGAGGTAACAGGAAAGCCAACTTCAGTGCTTTTGAATATAAAACTGCTTACACCTGTATCCAACCTTACCCTCTTATCCTGATCACAAATGCCAGTTTTGGCTCAGCTGGGACATAGTAATTGCCAGCTTTCCGGGCCATCCTGGCCATACGGATCTCCTGCCTGTACATGTGCCTGTACTCCTTGTGGTAAGCCTGGGCTCTTGCATAGATGAGCTTCCTTTGTGCCTTGCGGTACTGCAATGAATTGGAAATTGTATAAAGTTAGATAATGCCTTGTAACACATGAAAATCACCTTCAAGTAACATGTCATATTCTAGAACTTCCCACAAGTAACACAGATCAGTATCACACATCTCTGAACAGCCCTCAGTGATGCTCCAGAGAACCTGGCAGGCTGTTATACAGCAAATAATATTATCATTCCTGACTCTTCATCAGAACTGTGGTGATAAAGAGTAATGAGTACAAACTGAAAGAGGGGAAATTTAGGTTAGATCTAAAGAAGTTCTTTACTGTGAGGGCAGTAAGACACTGGAACGGTTGCCCTGAGAGGCTGTGGATGGGCCAGCTCCAGCAATGTTCAAAGTCAGGTTGGATTGGATACTTAAGCAACCTGGTCTAGTGGAAAGTGTCCCTGTCCATGGCAGGAGGGTTAGAACTAGATGATTTTGAAGGTCTCTTTCAACCCCTTACAGTTCTTGGATTCTCTGATCATACATCAAGCTCCCACTCACAAAGGCTATAACCTCATGCCCTGTACAAGACTAACTTTAATGTTACAGACAGCTGTACACTTTACCCTTAACTCTGCCCAGAACTTTGTTATTGGCCACTAAAAGCATATTTTAGTCCAAAGCATTAAGAAAATATCAACATGCTGGTTCTCAGTACTGTGATCTTTTGTACTGCATCACATCAGCAGTAGCTGCTACTGCAGCAGAGAAGCAATTTGAGTCAAGGGATCAAACAATACGCACCTTTTTTATAGCCAAAATCTTCTTCTGACGTTTGGCTTTCATAACCGCATAGGCCTGCCGCTTCTTCAGCAGGCTCTCAGGCACAGAGGGCACCTTCTTTACTCTAAATGAAAACAGAAATAAAATCTTTTAGCTGGTAGAAAGAAACTCAAAGAAGTTATACATGACAAACATCAAAACTCCCAAACACACGTGCAGGCATCGCTGTCTTGAGCCACTTCACTGCATCTTCCTCATCCCCACTGTTCTTAGGCCTAGAAGTGTCCCAGGACAGTTCCCTGGGACTAAACTGGGTGATTTTCGAGTTCAGAACCTGCATTTTATACCAGACAAGGAACCCTGACAGACCAACCAGAGCTGCACACAACCATAACTACAAAGACTTGTCCTACTTTGCTACAATTGATAACAAAGTCGTTTCAAGATAATTTCTCTCTGATCAATGAACATTTCAACAAGTGCTCAAAGAGGAACAGCTAATTTGGCAGTACTGTGAAATTTATTTCACAGCACTCTCAACTTGCTCAGATTATCACAGAGTGGGTCAGGCTGGAAGGGACCACAGTATATCACGGAGTCCAACCTCCCTGCTCAAGCAGGGTCATCCCAGAGTACGACACACAGGATTGCATTTGGATGGGTTTTGAGCATCCCCAGTCAGGGAGAATCCACAACCCCTCTGGGCAACCTGTTCCAGTGCTTGGTCACCCGCACGATAAAGAAGTTCCCCCTCAACTTCAGGCGGAATTTCCTGTACATCAGTTTCTGCCCCATTCCCTCTTGTCCCGCAGACTTTAAACTCTTACACGCAACAAAACTCGGCAGAACAGCGTTTATAGAGCCACAATCATGCTGGCGAGCGCCTACACCAGCCCGGCCGGCAACCACTCCCTGCTCCAACCCCAACACAGCCCTGCCCGCCCGCCTGCCCAGCCCGGTGGAACTCGCCGCCCCGGCCCCACATTCCCGGCGACGACGGCGCTTGCGGGCCGTTCTCCCTCCCCATCCCGCCAAGGGCCGGCGGCCGCAGCCGCCGCCTGCGGAAGGGCCGGGCCGGTGGCGGCTCCATCTCCGCCGTGCGCTCCCTCCCCTCCCAGCACTCCCAGCTCCGGCGGAGGCGCAGCGGCCCCGGGGGCGGCGTGGGCAGGGCTCGGGCGGCGCGGCAGCCACGGATGGCGGCGGATGGCAGCGGGCGGGACGAGACTCACTCCTTGTCCGCCATGGTCAGCGCCGGAAGAGAGGGGCGTGCGCGTGCGCGGCGCACTCTTAGCTCATTCGCCCGCGCAATCGAGGCCCTGACCGCCGGCAGGACCCCGGGTTTGGACGTCCGCCGTTGTGCCTGACCGCCGTGCGAGCACCGGGGCGGCCGGCGAGTGCCTGAGGTAAAAGCGTCCGGGAACTGCTTCCGCCGGGCGGGGCCGGAGCCGGCTGTGTCCCGGGCACTGGCTGTGTCCCGGAATCGGCTGTGTCCCGATTACTGGCTGTGTCCCGGGCACTGGCTGTGTCCCGGAATCGGCTGTGTCCCGAGCACTGGCTGTGTCCCGGAATCGGCTGTGTCCCGAGCACTGGCTGTGTGCCGGCCAGTGGCTGTGTCCCGGGATCGGCTGCGTCCCGAGCACTGACTGTGTGCCGAGCACTGACTATGTGCCGAGCAGTGGCTGTGTCCCGAGCACCGGCTGTGTCCCGGGACCGGCTGTGTCCCGGGCCAGGCGGGAACCGCTCCGCCACCAGACCCGGCCTTCCCTGCAGGAGGCTGAGAACGAGCTCTGCGGTGGTGGGGCTGCCAGGCGTCTTGTATGAGGCAGGATTTCCCCTATTCCAGCCTTAAACTCTGTCCTTAATGCCTACGGGACGCCACCTCCCGCCCGCGCTCAGTACCGCGGCGGGGATGGAGGCTGAGAGCGGGGAATGCTGCTCCCGCCGCCCCCGGCCCGGCTACATCCCCTGCCGCCTGCATGGTCAGGAAAGCGGGGTCCCGCTGGTACCCGCGCTCCTCCAGTTCAGCACCGGGACCGAAGCGCTTCCCGCAGGAGAGCCAGGGATCACGGGGGTGTTTCCGTCCCTGCGGCTGGAGGGAGCCCCGCCGGAGGAGCACGGCTGTCGGCCGTGCCGACCACTGCGCCCGCAGGATCGTTCACCCGGACGCACGGAGAAATGGGAACCACGGGCTCCGTTTGTGCCGAGATGTGTTTTCATTAGGTTGGGCATCTTTTCGGGTCGCCATATGGAATCAGTCACTGCACTGTGGAGAAGGGAGGGCGGCTCGGGAAGCAGCGCTGCCCAGCACAGCAGCTTGGAAGGCTGCCTAAGGTTGTGGCTCGCAAGTCTGATCCCGTGCGCGCCTACCTGTGCTCCTAAAATCACCCAGGGAGACACCGGCGCATCATTACACACGTACGGGAAGAAGAGAAACTAGTGGAACTCTGAGCAGCAAAGGACTGTCCGGTGTAAAAATACATGTAGACAGCCGGGCTGGGGATAAGAAATGCCGAGCTCTGCGTTTTTATTTGTTGCCAATTAACAGCACGCAGAGGTGTCGGACGGCACTAACGCCTGAGAACGTAACTGAGTACTTTGGATGCTAGTTACAGGTGTATCAATGTTCATTTATTTACAACAGTGTTATTTTATGCTAATGAAGACGTTTTGTATCACTTTTGTATCACTTAATGCAAGTTTGTATCACTTGCTCTCCTCAGCAGTATTATAAAAGGGGGGTTTAAAATCAGCACGCAAAAACACCTGCAATATCTACTGAAGAAAGAGGTTGTCTGCACTTTCTTCCAAAACTTTTGAACGCGAATTTCTGCTCAATTCGAGAGGCAGCATTCACAAAGTTCCAACAACTTTTCTGAAAGCTGGCGGCTACACAGGGAAGAAAGCACAGCGTCGTGCACTTAAGGCACACGGCTGCAGGCGGGCAGAGGCAGTGGGATGAGTCCTGCACACCCACGTGTGAGAAATCGCAAGGGCACGCTCTGGTCCTCATCCGCTGGAAATGGCAAATGCCCAGGAGCAGGATGCTGGGGCGCCAGGTGGCCGCAGGGTGCCCAGCTACAGGGAGCGACCGCTGTTATCGCACAGAAGAAAATACTTTCCGTGTGCTGGCACCTGTGAGCTCCTATTTCAGTCAGTGGCGGGTGAGATATCAGTGACCTCTGTACTTGGCTGACAGACCAAGAGACCATCGGGGTTTTCTTCAGCGGTTTCTCACAGCTCAGCAGAGGAACCCCAGGCAGGCGGGTATCGGGCATCCTGCGGGGACCCGGCGGCTCCTGTGCGCTTCCAGCTTCCCTGCGTCTCTAGCCACAAGCACAAACCTTTAGCGCCCGTGCGTGTTCCTCTAACGCGCGCTGCGGCATCACACCCGAGATGGCGCTCCGGCGGGGCGCGGCGCACCCCGGGACTTGTAGTCCGTACGCCGGGGGCGGGCTGGGGCGGGTTGGAGCNGGGGCTCGGCCGCCCGGTCCGCCCTATATAGAGGGGCCGAGCGAGCAAGATGTTCACTGCCAGTAGCGGGGCCGCGGGCGGGACGGGACAGGATAGGGAGGCGGCGGGCGGGAGGGCGGACAGGCAGGCAGCGCTGTGTCCGGGCTCCGTCCTTGGCGTGTGTGACTGAGGTGGGGCGTGGGGCTGCTAGGGCGAGCGGCACGGAGAGGGGGAGCTCGGCGGCGGGACCCCCGTGAGCGGAGCCTCCCTCGGTGCTCGCAGCGGGCGGTCCCGGCCAGAGGCGGCTCCAGGTCGGGGAGCCGGGCGGCGAGGAGTCTCCGTGCCGCCGGCCCCGTGGTCCGGCAGCATGAACATCCTGCTGGAGTTCTTCGTGGTGACTTTCCGAGTGCTGTGGGCGTTCGTACTGGCCGCGGCCAAGTGGCTGGTGCGGCCCAAAGAGAAAAGTGTGGCGGGGCAGGTGTGCCTGATCACCGGGGCGGGCAGCGGCCTGGGCCGCCTCTTCGCCCTGGAGTTCGCCCGGCGCCGGGCGCTGTTGGTGCTGTGGGACATCAACGCGCAGAGCAACGAGGAGACGGCGGGCATGGTGCAGCACATCTACCGGGAGATGGCCGAGGAGGCGGCCGCCGCCGCCCCCGGAGGTAAGCGGTGGGCTCCCCGCGCTGTCCCCGCCGCCCTCGCCGCTCACCTGCCCGGCCCCGGCCCGGGTCTGCGCGCCCGGCGGGTCCAGTCTGGAGCAGCGCTCACCTGCGGCGGGCCCTGAGAGCGGCTCTGGGCTGGAGCCCGCTGGGCGCAGGGGTATCAGACGGCCCGACGGTGCCCTTGCCAGCCAGAGCCGGCCCTGTGCCCGCAGCGGTGAGCGCAGACCTGCTTCGCGGAGCTTCGGACTCCAGCAGCAGCCTTAAAACCTGAAGCTTTTCTTAAAACGCTTAGCAGAGGTAGTAAATAGCCGACGCCTGGTGTACTGAAGTGACACCAAAATAAATAGATGTTTTGGTGATTTGGAATTGTATTTGCTGTTTCTGTTTGACTACTTGTTTGAATGTCAAAATATGAGCGAGAACTTTATTGCCCCCCACCCCTTCTGTTCTCTTATCTGTGTTCTTTAGTAGCCGGAGATGGAGAGAAAGATGTGCTGCCCCATTGCAACTTGCAGGTTTACACGTACACCTGTGATGTGGGCAAAAGAGAGAATGTCTACTTGACAGCTGAGAGGGTCCGCAAGGAGGTTGGCGAGGTGTCTGTCCTGGTTAACAATGCTGGTGTGGTCTCCGGGCACCATCTTCTGGAGTGTCCTGATGAGCTTATTGAGAGGACCATGATGGTTAACTGTCATGCACACTTCTGGGTAACTATAAACTCCTTTCTGCTGCCGTTTTTGGTAATTAATCTTGGGAAATGAACTGCTGTTACTGAACTCCTATCTCCTTGAGTTTTGCACTTGCTCCTTTTCACTTTTAAGATTACTGCTTTGGGGATTTCTTATTTTGAACTGACTGTTCTGTTTAACAGGAATGCTGGTATTAAGACTGTTAGCAAATAGTTTTAAATCAACTGTATCCTCCTAGAATCCAGAGTTCTAAGTCTTGTGGCCGTTTCTGTAGCTCTGGATATTAAATCCTTTACAAGCAATAATCTCTGAATCTGCTTAAGGATTGTTACTGTTAATGAACGGCTTCTCAGTCTTCCTCACATCCTCTTCTGCCAGCACATTGGCAGCTTTAAGATGCTGTTTTAATGATGGTTACAATAGCAGACTTGCACATTTCTGTAAAAAATCTTTAAAACCCCTGCTGAAAATGTTGTTTGAATTGCCTTGGAGGCAAATTGTTCCTTTTGAAGGCTGGGAGGAAAGGCGAAAAAGATTTCTCAAGAAATCAAGCCAAGAACACTTTTTCAGGAATCCTGCGTATTTGTCCTCATAGCTTTCTCTGGGGGCTGCCTGTAGAAGTAAGAAAATCTTAACTATGGTTTCTGGGATGGTATTGTGTCCACAACTAGCCGATGCTAATTAAGGAGAACAAGTATGTGATCTTACTTTTTTGTCCATCTAAACCATGTTTTCCCCGTGTGGTTTATTTTTAAACCCATGGTGGTGTGGAGTTACATAAATTGGAGTGTTGAAGGAGGGCATGATGCACACTTGGGTTAGCATTAGCTGTCAGACTGAGACCATTGTTAGTATTAAAACTGTTCTTTGATTCCTCAAATAAGGTTACGAAATACACTTGCATAACAATGAAAGGATTAAGCAATCTGAAATATACTTCAACTTAAACCTTCTTTGACTGATCTTACCTTTTCATAATAAAATTTTGTAAAATGCCTCAATTTTAAAACTTAGAAGGCCCTCCCAAGCCAAACTTTTTTAACATGGAAATGAAATGCTGTTTCATAACCCTAAAGGAGCCCCTTCAAATCTGCACTGTGAAACACTTAATGGCAGAGCAGTCTCTTTCCAATGTATTGTAAAGCTTGCAGAGAGTGCTTAAACTTCAGTGCACAGGAGATAGTATGTTTAGAAACTCTTCTAAACTCTGAAAGTGCATATTTTAAAGCAATCTGAGAGGTTCTGAGAATGCTCATGTGACTTCTTATAATTAAGAGTTCTGTGTGTTCCCCTTAATAAAAGTTAAATTGGTGCTCGATCCAATAGAGATGTGTAGTAGATTTAATGACTGTTATTGACGTGGCTTAAATGTTGAATTGACAGTTTCCAAGAACTCTAAATTATGACATCACCATGAGTTAAAATATGGGAGGATCCTAAATTCTCCAGCTGTTCTTCCTTCAGTCCTAAGTCATACATTTATTTATAACAGTTTCAGAGACCTTTTTAAAGCTTTCTGTGTGTTCTTTTACAGTAATAGAAAACTAAACTTAGTCTAGTATTGCTATGATTGGGTTTCCATAACAGTTCCATTCATCTCTAAATGTTAGTGTGAAGTGACTTTAAAAAAAAAAAAAAAAATTACTCCAAGAAGGTATAGCTATGTCTGGACTGCGGAACTTGAGATCTTGGCTTAAGTTTTAAAGAAGTAGTCAACACCCTTTAGATTTAATTGAGGATCTGTTCATATGTAAACTTCCTGTAGATTCTGTGTCCTGCTTTGCTTTTATTTTTTGCTGTTGGCAAAGCTCTTTTCCTTGTATTCCCCTTCATGATCCCAGAAAAGGTTGGCTTGACCAATAGTGGGTGGACTTGTCTTGAAAGTAATACTACTTAATTCATAAGATATCATCTGAATCAGCTGATTTGAAGCCAACTTTTTTGATGCAAGTCAATGCTGACTTAAATAGAACAATGTGTCTAGATGTGTGAAGTCTTATACAGCTAGTCTTTTCCATGTCAGCTAAACTGGTGGTCCAAAAGCAAAGCTAATACTCTGGAGTATTATGTAGGCTTTTAAGTATTCTTGGAGGGTGTTTAGTCCAAAAAGCTGTAAATGGATTTTGTAAAGACATGGATCTTGCATGTAATATTGCTTCAGTAGTTAAGTGTCTGTACTTTCTGGGGCTTTGGTGTGTTGGTTTGTTTTTTTTAAATGGGTTTCAGGGGAAATTCTTTTTCATCCCTTGATCATTAGTCAAGCCTCAATGTGTTTCTATATAAAAACTGAAAATAGGGCCCTAATACTGTCCCTTGAAACACTTGACATCAGATTAATTGCCTGTTCATGCAGAATGCAGGTGATCTGATCTTGCTTTTATGTTAGCAGCTACCATCGGAAGGCTGCCCAACTTCTGCAGTAGGCAGTGACATGAAAATCTGTCACAGTTTTGCTGTTGTGACTCCAACTGGGCTGTGTACCATATCACAAACTGGCAGTCAAGAGAGCCTTAGCAGCATGCCACAGCCTAAACAGATGCTTTCCATTTTGCTGACATGCATGATTTGTGTAATCCTTCCTATGAGTGTTCTCTATAAACATGTCACCACTGCATCATGTAGCAATTTCCACAGCATAAAATCCACTGCAGTATTAAAAACCTGTTAT
This sequence comes from Gymnorhina tibicen, assembly GCA_013399875.1. Classification (NCBI taxonomy): domain Eukaryota; kingdom Metazoa; phylum Chordata; class Aves; order Passeriformes; family Artamidae; genus Gymnorhina; species Gymnorhina tibicen. Next base: position 1,635,535 of record VXAZ01004224.1, on the reverse strand, counting down.
TTCATGCTGTGATAACTTGAATGCTTCTGATATTGAAAACATAGGGACAAAATCCATTCCCGCTTTGAAATAAGCCAGCTCTGGTTTACTATAATTTGCAGATGCATAAAATTGTAGCAGGAATGTAACACTATCTTGCCTGCCAGTCTGTTGCAAGAATAATAACTTATTTGGCTGCACTTGTCAATTATTAGAACTGAATTTCTACAGACTGGGAAATTTTCTTCCTGTGATGTGTCAGGATTCAAATTAAAAAATGTTAAGTCACAATATAACTTAAAGCTGTTGCTGAATCAGATTTTAGCAAATATAGGAATAGGATTTTTTTCTTGTTGTTTTACAGTAAAGCTTAAGTATCAAAATACTGAGTTTAGGTAATGGCACTGTATTGAATAAAACTACAAACTCTTAATTTTGGGACAATTTGAGAGTCTTGTACCTATGCTAACACTTTTTCTGGAAGAATAATCTATTGCTGGATAAATAGATATTAATACTGGACATCGCTGTAATACCTGGGCAATCCTTCTAGTTTTGGTCACTGGGGAAGGGGCAGGGCAACGAGCAGGTTCTGAAATTCTGTGACATGCAGATCCTTCTGTACAACAGGTGTTCATTATTCAGCTCTGAGAAATCAGTGATCTGTGTTTCCCTATCATATGGATACTCCAAATATTTCAGCTTAAAGCTTTCTTCCTAGAGTGCTCTTCAACTTACCATAAGGGGGAAGCAAAAGCATTCTGCTCCAGCTCTGTCATATTAAAAAAAAAAAAAAATCCATAGAGAGAGTGACTAGAACCCAGATTTCAAAGACTTGTGTACTGCTTTCTTAGCTGGAGTAGTTTTGTTAATTTATTTACAGCTGCTTGATTTTTTGAAGGTATGCTGGCATCTCCGTAGGAATTGAAGTAATTTTTTAGATGGCCCAACATTAGTACAGGGGGAGATAAATACTGATTAGAGAGAGGAACAGTACTCAAGTATTTAGGACATTCATGAAAACCTCTGAAATTTAAATATACCTCGGGAAGATGGTTAATACAGAGTTACTAAATCAAATACCCATTGATGCAGCTGCTGTACTTATCAATCTCCTTAGACTGACAGGGTTGCTAACTGCTGATTATAGTTATCTGTGATGTATCAGTGTTTATGTATTGTTGTTTTCTCTTCAAGCTCCCTAGTGTTAAATAAAGCTCACTTATGCCTATAGTTTTAGTTCAAATACAGAAGTATTACACATAGTGTGCACATGGAATCTTCTACAGAAGAAAAAGCAGCTTGTTATTTGAAACTATACCCCGCTAAGTCTTGTGTCCTGTTGACATAGTAGTTTAATTTTTGTGACCAATTTAGGATTCTAGCACCTATGATCAAGTATAGAGACAATATTCCCCTGACAGGCCACCAGCTATATTTAGTATTTTGGATGAGTGAAGTTAGCTTAATTGGTTTTTTCTTTTTTTTTTTTTTTTTTTAATTTCATGATGATGTACCCCAAGATGTACTAGTCCACTTACAAAGTTTAATCTACATGTTCTTGACTTTTTTCTTTGAAAAATGAGTCAGATCAAGTTCAAGCAAAACATTTGTATGTGATCCAAAAAGTATCATCAAAACTACCTCTTCCTTTGCACAATTATTCCAACTAAATGCCACCAGTAAATTACCCCAGACAGCACATGTGTTTCATATACTGTGGGTAGCATGCTGGGTAGTGAGTATGAAGGAAAAAGCAATCATAGTCTTAGCTACGGAAATAGTCATATTAGTCATACTTAAAACTTATAAGTGCTTTGGTATGTTCTGCTGTTCATATGTTTTTGGGTTCATTTCTCAAAAAAAGAGGGAATCTGTCAAATGAGAATACACTATCTTCCAGATGCCGGCCCTAGAACACTGCACTTTCCCATTTTATAAAGCAGTGTACTTAACACAAGTTTTGGAAAATAAAGGGGTGGATATATATTTCTGGAGTTAAAGTTAAGCCTTGTAGGCACAAGACTATTGGTTCAGAGCTTTCCTCATGGATTTACTTTATGGTCTATGAGGACTAGCATTGTGTCAAGCACAGTTATCAGTGACCAGCATGCAGTCTTGAATTTTGTAGCCTGTATCTTGCAATTTGTGTATATCTGTAGCTTAGCTTTGTAATCGTGTTTCAGTAGTAGTGATCACTTCAAGAACTTCCATGTTTTTTCATTTATGTTTTACAGTTTTCTCTTCCTTTTTTGATGGGGACTCAAACCCAAACCCTTTAATTAGATACCTGTAGGTCTGAGCTTTGACCATAACACCAATCTTACACCAGTTTCAGAATAGTAATGGAAGAGGATAAAAATGAATCTTTAGGCAATGTACTCATCCGAAGAGTCAACATGCATAATTGAGCATGTAGGGATAGGGTGGTAGGTAGGTCTTAGTCTTATGCCTCTTCATTTGCCTTGTGTAGGAATCATGAGTTTGAGCATCTATAATTGGGATTCCACAGTGCTGCACACCAAACTGTAATTGTTCCATGTTTCTCAGCTCTAGTCCCTAAGGGCTGGAGTCTGTTCTGTCCTGGTTCTTCATTGTCTACTGTATCTTGATGATAAATAAGTAGTTACATATCAAGGAATGTGAGCAGAATAAATTACAGCACTCTTGGTTAGTTAGCAACACTCAGGGCTGAGGGAAAATCATATTGAAGATTCTCTGAATGTGTTACAACACCAGCCTTCCTACATATACCTTCTGTGCTAGAGCATCTTCCTTGCGTGATGGAGAATGCTGACTTCTTTTGTTCAAATGATAGCTGAATTTGTGCATTTCCCTCTCACTGATAATGTGAAGTATTTGATTTTCATCCCAGTCAGTTAGAAACTCTGAAATGACCTTCTGGAATGTTTTCCTTAAACTGCTTCAGTTACACCTGAGCTTTTGTGACAGCTTCTCTCAGATGTACTTTTGAATTTAATTTGCTACACCATTTGAAAGGTGCATGGATCTTAGAAAGTAGAGATTCTTAGATTGCAACCCATGGAGTGTTTGTTTCCTGTAGATTGGTGTCCAAAATGGTAGCATAAGGTGTGATCAGACAGTTACTTCCATGCACTAAACCATATTAAGCTTGAAGAATTTAGGTGAAAACAGTAATATGTTTCACAGAAAAGCATCATGAAAGTTCAGTTAAGGAAAGGGAAAGTTGTCCTGAAGAGACCATGCCAAGACTTCTCAGACTACTTGAAATATATCTGAAGTATTAGTAATTAAGTTGCTTGCAATTCTACATCCATCTAAAATGAAGCTGGAGTTGCAGTATAGCTTGCAGAGGTAAGGCACTTGGGATAATCTCACTTTAGTCTCCTGTGACTTTTTCTGAGGGCTGGAGACTTGTCAGCAAACTGTGTGAATCAGGATTGCTGATCTTCTCTGAAGGCATGGTCTTGCATGAGTGATCAGTGTGATGGTTATATTCCTCCTTCTTACAGAACACAGTAGGTCAGCTGGATAAGCAAAAGCCTCTGACCTGGCTTTGGTCTGCAATTATGCAGTTACTTGTGCAGGATTTGGGGAGACAGGAAAATATTGAATGTGATGATGGTCTTTGCCAGTGTGGTACCTAATCTTGCTGCAAGTGGAGAGAGCGGCTCTTCAATGTTTCAGAGAAATACATATCTGAAAGACTGTGTGTATGCCTTTCTTGCCCTGTTAGGAGGGCAATGGAGTTTAAAGTTCCAGATTCTTCCATCTACAGGTAACACCCACCTTTACTTTGTGGAAAGCAGCTAAGTTAATGTTATGTCATTGTTATTAATTTTCTGTGAGAACCAAGTGACCATAGCAGAATTGTAGAAGACAGCTGTTTTTGTGTGCTCAATGGTGGAAAAAAGCAATCCTAATTATGATGCAGCCAAGTGTCCTGCTAACCCAGTGTTTGCATCACTGCATAAGACCTGTCTTTAACTGATCTGTGTGGTTAAGCAATCCTTTTTCATAGCTCTCAGTGTCATCAATTACTCTGACTAGACAGGCTGAGGAAAGATGAATGTTATGTTTTCTAGCATCATCCCTGCCATTTTAGCACTGCACTTCTTAAATCTTTTCTACTTTTATCCTTATCAGCTGTGAACTATTATTCTCTCCCAATGTTTCTCATGCTTTGATTTCACTTCCGGGGTTTTTTTGCGGGGAGGAAAGGTTTTTTGTTATGTATCTCTAGTACTAAATCTTTCCACAGTTCTCTGTATGTAAAAGCCAGTGCATCACTCACTTGATAAGCCTTGCTCCCTTTGACCCTTGAGGTTTCTGGCTATTGACACTGATGGTAAAACTGAGTTACTGATACCCCTCTGTCTTTTGTGAAAAATGGTAGATGTCTTTCTGCAAAGGCAAACTGAGGATGATTTACACATGATGCTGTATGCTTTTATCTATGGTCTTCAGCTTCGTCTGTTAAAAATTAGTCTTTCAAAATGCAGTTACAATATAGGTGAGTAGGTTTAGACTTTGAGATTCATAGAATATTGGGGATTTGAGGGTTTAGTTTGAAAGAAGATATGTCACAAATCGGGGAGAGATTTACATCTGTGCTTACAATTCTAAATGAACACTCTGTTCTTGTAAATAATTATATTAGTATAATGATTTATATGTCAGTCAAATTAACACTTGACATGAGTGAGATATTGCAACTGGGATAGGAGGGCATGGTAGGCCAAGGAATGCTGGAACAGCTGCAGACCTGAGGTGGCCGACTTGGTGTGAGCCTTTTGAAATTCAAGTTTGTTTGGCTGTTGAATTCTGCACCTAAATGTGCCCTGGTGCTGGTTGCTTCTGCCATCTGTTTGAACTTGTGTGACAGCTTCTTGAGCACTCCCCTTCTCAGCATTGTTTTGAAAAAGCTCATGATATGCGTTTTTAAAAGTAACTTGTCCAAAATTTCTGTTGATTTAGGACAAAACTACAAGGCAGCTTAGTGGTGGCAGTCTGTCTCGTGGGACCATCCCTTGAATCTGCATCTTACCTTGCACTAGTTTTTATATTCAGCTGATGTTTGGGTGAGCTGGTTCAGCTCACTAACTTGTCTGCAGGGCAGGGAGGAAAGCTGCTAATTTTCTTGTCCAAATTGATTCAAGTTTGGAGACTAGAATCACCTCGTCAGCATTTCAGACTTGGAGTAGCCAGTGTGTGGGGGAAAAGGTGAGGAGGAATAGGATAAGATCACATAGCTGACCAGGGCCTCTGTGACTATCCTAGTGAAACCTCATTCTTGGACTTTTTTTTTTTTTTGAGTAATATTTACATCGTCTAAATAATTAAGTAGTCATAAATTATTCTAAGCTGTAGCAAATCATCCACTGGCATAAGTCTGAATGTAACAACTTCAAAAGAGATGGCAGTATTTTAATTACAACTATTAAAAACCCTTAGATAAAGGCAAGCTAGTTTACTGTACACATAATGTTGTGTTAACAGCTTTAGCTTATTTACCTTGAAACAATACTCTGACTGCTGTTGTGTATCATCAAGAGCAATGATTTCTGTGCCTACTGCACTGACTTCTCTGGAAATCAGTTGTACTAACACAGAATGTGGAAAAAACAGGCTGGAGCCATGTTTCAGCTTGTGGGAAATAAGCATAGTTTCCAGAGATAGGCAAAGGAAGTACTTCTCTGTCTTTGAAAACTCAGCCCCTAAGGAAGTGAGTAGTTTGCTGATGTTTGCTTAAAATGCCTGTGCAAGTAGAATCTTTGAAAATTGTATTAGTTGCTGGTTTACTCACTGTATTAGCTGGAGTCTTTTGATCATTTTATCCTTTGTTGGCTTATGAAGCAAAAATTTACCTGCTAAGACTATTTTCTGCACACCCTTTTGTAGAAGGATGGGGAGAAGTATGAAACAGAAACACCTAGGTTTTTAAAAACCTAAAAGCTTCATGCATTTTAAAAATATTATTTCTTGTTCACTGAGTTACTTCACAGGAAGTCATAGTCTTTTAGGGTCTTACTCTTTGCTAAATACTGAAGAAATACTGAAGCTAAATCTCTGTTCAGCTATATCATCTTCCCTAGTTTTGTTTCCACTAAGTAAGACTGCTATGTGGAAAGGGAAACTTTCCTTCTAGTCTTGTTCCTCTTGTGAGATACTTGGTTGTAGCATAATCCTTACTATGAAGCAAATGATTCAAAACAATAACTTGGGGACTGAGTTGGGCAGGATGAGTAAAGTGACTCAGTTTTCATCTGCCTGCAAGTACTCTAGCAATTGCGTTGTTACGGAGGTACTGGCCTTAAGGTATCTATAAAATGAGACAGTCCTTTTCTGCTTAGCCACTTCTTAAAAAGCCTGCTACATAAATCATAAATCATGAATGATGACTTCATATTTTCCATAAGTAGTTCTGACAGTACTGTTCTCTAGTAATGTTTTGGAAACCTGTAGACTAAAATACCAAGTTTTACTAAATATTCCAGAAGATGACTAAGCTTATGGCAAGCTGGAGAAAAATACGTATTTAAAAGTCGGATTGTGTTTTTGTTCACTGAACAAAATACTCTGAGCTCTTATCTAATAGTTTTTTCCTAAAATGAATTTGTTATGTGGATTTTTCACAGACTCATAGGGGCATGTTTTCATTTTTGTCAAGATTATCAAATAGCTGGCAATAAATAACTGCTCTCCAAATGGTTGGACATTTGCTGCAAACTTGTGCTAATGAAGGTGAGGGACTAATGTGTTTGTTACACTAATGTCAACACAGCTCTGAAACACTACAAATCCTTTGACACAGCCATTTGTCAGTATATAAACAAAGTAGAATTTCTAGTCACTTGACTTCAGCAGGGCTTAAACCACCTTTTGTGGAAGGGAGTAGGCAAGTGTTAACTTCCTGTATCACTTGAGTAGAAAACTCTAAAGTAATTTCAAATTTGACATTTGAATAAACCTATTTTTAGGTCATCTTTACTGATCTGCTTGTGGAAGAACACAAGGTTGGTGATGCTGCCTACTTTTTCGACTGCAATTTAAATTCCTGAATTTGCAGGAGTGTATCTATGCTGTCACAGCCACGTTAAAGCTCTGTGTTAGTCTTGGCTATATAGGAAGCTCAAAGAGATTTGGTAGATTTCAGCAGAAGGATTCCCTTTCTTTAAGCTGCATCTTACATTTCAGTGGCTGCCAACTGTGTATACTTCATTCAAATGAATAGTAATTGTGGTTTGATAGCTGTGATAGTCTGAGAGTAGAATGAGATTAATATTTATGGAGAATAAATATCAGCTTGTCTAATAAAATGCCTTTGAGCAGGAGGGAAGAGGTCAGCTTTTGAAAGTGAGTGCTTTGAAACCTTCAGTTCTCATGCGTAGATATGCCCTAATTTTGTGCTGTCTGGAGAAGGTATACACTTTGTTCCACTTTGGTCTAGACTTGCTTGTTTGTCAGTGTAAGGCAGACTAAACACATAGCTGGGCCTCCTGCAGCCCTCTTACCATGCCATCTTACCTCTACTTTCAGTCTCATCTTTTACATTAGTTTGGCATTTCAAGCTCACAACAAACATCATTGGCAATTTATGTTTTGCACTTTTACACAGCTTAGGCAGAGATACTCTTTTTCACTGTTCATTGCTAGCTGTCAAGAATCTAATATGTGATTGTTCTGACCAAGCTTTAAAACTGTTAAAATTCAAAGTGGGAAAAATTGTGAGGGCTTAGAATGTCCTAAAGAAGCTGGCACGGTAGTGTAGTTACTGGAGGGCTTCTAATAGCCAGGGGGACATAATTAGTTTTTGAAAACAGTATGGTATGTGCTGAACTTGGCTGAAAATATGTCAATTCCGCAAGAAATTCATCTAGGTGCTCTGCACTGCTTCACTGGGCCCTCTCTCCAGCAAAAGGACTTGAGACCAAAGGAGAAGGAGAAATGGAAGTAGGACAGACACTGTTTAAGAGCCGGATAATTTATTGCAGGCAAGAGCTCCTGTCAGAGAGATACAGGAGAGATGTAGCAGAGGAATTGGCATCCTTTCCAGTTAGTTAAGATTGTGTTGATAAACTTGCAGTTAACAGAGTGATGAAGAGTGCAAGGTCTCTGCTGGCTTATGAACTTCCTCTGTGAGAGGAAGAGGGAATGAGCTGCTGAGCAGGGAATTGGTGTACTTAAGTGAAGAATCACAGAATGGCTGAGGTGGGAAGTGGTCTCTGAAGATCATCAGGTCCACCTCCTCTGCTCAGGCTGGGCAACCTAGAGCCAGTTGACCAGGCTTGTGTCCAAACAGCTTTTTAATACCTCCACGGATGAAGATTTTCACCACCTCTCTGGGCAACCTGTAAGAATGTGCTTCATTTTTCATAGCCATATGAAATCAAAGACTTGCAACCTCTGGAGGGAAGTCCAAATATATAATCAGTGGTTGAAGCAGTTATGTATACTGTGCATATATAGGAAGCACTTACACATCAGCCAAGCAATATCTGGAAGTACAGGTGAAAGTGGACAAGTTGGTGTGCATTTGTGCTATTCTGTATATACAAGCATGTCCTTTAAAGGCAGCTAGATGTTTCCACAGAAATGACTGGTGGCATATAGACATTAGAAAGATTGGACACTTTACAGGACAGGCCTGACATCTGAGGATGGAAATCATTTAAAAAAACATGTAAATCTAAAATCTCTTAGAAAGAAAAATTTGAAAGGTGGAGACTGCATACCAATAACATAAAGGCTCTAAATTCCATTTACTAGTATAATGATAACAAGGGTAGTTCAGCTTGAATACCTGAATTTCTTCACACCCAGAAACTATGTAAAGTAGTGACTCCTAAACAGAAGTGAAATGTTCTTAAGGAGAAATCAGGGCTACCTTTGCCTGTGTTCTATGTACCTAAACCCCTGCCCTAGGTTATGGTGCACACAAAATCTAGAGTGATGCAGTGATGGGGGATGCAGAAAAGCTTTACTGAAGAGACCTTGAAGACTGATTAGTAGCAGAGCACTATAAAGCTTGCAGTGATGCCTTTCCCACCTTGATGCTCAAGAGGAAAGTTTCTGAAGTCAGAATTGCATTACTTAGGTAGTGTTCTTGAGTACTTAACCTACACTTTAGATGAGAGGGAGGACAAAGCTGTTTTCTACCCCAGTTTGGGGTAAGACCACAGGAAATGAAACCCTTAAAAGAAAGGAGGGGGAGACAATGTAGCAATGTGGTAAGGCAACAGTAATAAAAGTTTCTGTTGCAATGTCCTTGCCTAAGCATTTTTCATATCCTTCTCTCTGTAGACACAGCCTTTTTCAACTAAGCCTTGTTAACTATACAAAAGGCAATTTAGTCAAGCAATGTTCAGTTGCCCTAGGCATAGCATAATTAGTTCTAATAGTAAAGAGTGGAAATCAATGATTAATGTTTGAGAGATAACTAGTGGTATTAGTTTCCTGTGTGCTTTTTTTTGTTTAATAGCATTACTTATCTTATCTTTGCTGTCTACCGATTGTAAACAGCTTTGTGGCACTATTTAATTCAGTTTCAGCTTTGTCTGATAAACTTAATGTGAGTTAACTTCATGTGAAAGAAGAGCCACTATGATAACTGAATTCTTTATAGGAAAAAGTGGTGACTATTGGCTTTGAAAACTGGAGAAATTCTGGAACTGAACCCTAAACAATACAAATGCTAAACAATGTAGTAATGTAAATATGGGCTTTAGCATACTTGTTCTTTAGCAAATGGTGTGACAGATGCTTATTGCTACTAACAAACCCACTTACAACCTTCCATAAATAAGATTTAACCTCATTCTCATTTCGTACAACTTTGGTACTTCTCAGGTGATTTGTCTGTTGAGAAGTAGGGGATTTTGTATGTAGATTAGTCATGAGGGTAGAGAAAATTACTTCCATAAACTAATAATAAATTATAAACCAAGTGATTCAAGTAATAGCTTGTTTTGACTAATCTAAGACTTCATGTACTTCAATGCAGTATTTCATGCAGAGCTGGGAGAGAAGAAAAGTATGCTTATTTCTTGGTAAATTAAATACAGTTTTAACTGATGTTTCTTTCCATTTGTGACTTACTTTTTTAGGGTATTTATTTTATTACCTTCACTTCTTAAACTGAGCAGATTTATCTGTAGTTTCACTCTGTCTGCTAATGTAGGCTGTCCAAGGTATTGGGGAGTGTATGTGTGGCTTTGCTTCTGTGTTACTCATCATCGTTATACTTTTGTTTAAGTCTGTCTTGTTCTTTCATGAGCTCCTGGTTGCAAGGCAATCGTAGCATTGTAAGTGTGCATGTATGTTAAGCATTAACTGCTGGTGCAGTTCAATATTAAAGGAATCCCTGTGGCCCCAAAACAATGGGTTTTTATGTGAAGGACAAATAAACCTTCAGTAAGAACTTGAAGGTTGTGTTGCCTGCCAGGAGATAAATAACAAAGGGACTTCTTTTGAGATGAAATATTGGAAGGTCTAGCTTTTTTGTTCTGAATGCAGGGCTTGTGCAAGGCACACTTGAGGACAATCCTTGAATACTTTTTTTTTGCTTTTAACATAGCCACCTATGGAAGCTTGGCTTGAGGATGTCATGTTTATCTCCTGATCATTTTTGCTTCAAAAGGATGTGGGTAGTCCTATAAAAAATTCAGAAAAATGTGACTTTATTTTTTAATTCATTACTCTAGGAAGACTGTAATTCTGACCTATATTTCATTATTGTTTCTTGACAATAGAAACCAAAGATCAAAAATAGTTCTAATTTCCACAGCTATTCAAATATTTACTTAGACAGTGGCTAATTATCCAGAAGGGGCCCAGCAGTTCTTGAAAACAGTCAGTAGAGACATCTGAGGTCCTTTAAAGTACAGCTTTGGTCCCTTGTGTTAGCAAGGTCAACAGTAGTTGTAGACTTCTGTCTGCCTGCTGTATTCAGCCTGTTACTGTCAGAGCCACATCCTTTGTATTGTGTGGTCTCCCTAGTCTTCAACTCAGTACTTGGTATTTTCATGTAGTCTTAGTGCAGTTACTAATCTCACCTTAAGCTAACATTTCAGAGATGCTTGTAGAGGGGAATTCAGGAAGGATGTGGAGACTATGTGGGAAAAGTAATTGAGATGATAGTGCAAATGACAAGTAATTATTCTCATTTCTCTTTGGAACCAAATAAAAAAGCTAGAAGGAAAATAAATGGTTAAATGCAGGCTTGCAACTTCATGCTTTGGTGCATGAGGAGGCATTTTGAATATTATATTGCCTACTTTGGATAAATCCTCCTATGAGAGAATTCTAGGGTATATTTTCAAGGCCTCTTCTAAAACCATTTGATGATGACTTTCCTTGTAATCCTGTAAGTGAGGTTTTAACCTGTGTTTATAAACTGTATGTAAAGTGGCTGTCTTCTGAAATAAGCTGGGCTATATGACTGTAGCTGAAAATAACTTCAGTATGTTTACTGATAAGCTTGCCATTGGGGTTTTCTGCCTTTCAGGCACCTTCTTTTCCCTTTTAACATATATAGTGGTGCATTTGTGCAATGCCACATAGTTTGGACAAACCTACTACGGGTAAGACTGCCACAGCCTGTGTGCAGAAGAGTTAGAGGTGCTCTTTTGTCAGACCTTTGTGCATTTCTTCTCAGTTACTGGAATGGAACAAGAAATTGGGGCATGTGGAAATCTGTATTTGGTTCTGTGGTGGAGTGAGTGGCCATATGCTGTCCTGCACAGGAGTAAGAGAGCTTGCAATGTGTTGTGCTGTAGGCTGTGAACTAGAATGGGAAGAAAAGAAGACTGAATGTCCATGCTAAGGGAGAGAGAGGATATAACATGTTTTTTAGATAAAAAACTTCCTGTCACTGTTAGTTAAACTAATTAGTTAATATGTGTGGCAGCAGGCTGTTATGGTCTCTGGTACCTTAGTTCCCAGAGAAGTCTGGATGTGAGTCCTTGACTAACCATACCAATTTTGCTTCTTGGATCTGCCTGAATAGTTTTTCACATGAAGATGAACCAATACATTTACCCAAATGTTGCACTCATTTGTGCTGTCAGGCAGCTGCTCTGGAAGTCAGGTATAGCTGTGGCTTGGGAGAAACTGTTTTCTCTGTTATACACCACAGTTGTGTATACCTAGTGATGTAAAAACTCACCTCTTTTGATAAGCCTCAAAAAAATAACCATGCTCCTTACCTGAAGGAGCTGTATGGAAAATGAGCTTTGGCATGTACTTTGGCATAAAGGTATTTCTACCTTACAGTAATACAGCTTGTTTATGCCATTAAAATAGTTTGAAAAGGCTGTTGACAGAAGGTAGAAAGTATAAAGAAATTTATTGTATTGAAAAAGAGAAACTTAAAGGATCTTGTGTGTCTGTACCTGTTTATTTCTTTCTTTGCTATAAAGGCAACTCTCTAAACATGAGGTAGCACATACTTTTCTACTTTGGTGTGCTTTCTGCATTCAGTATCCATTGTCTTGAGCTGCATACAGCTAACGTTTTCTGTGGATGCTTGCTTTCTTCTTTAAGAATAATTAATCTGAAATTTAATTAAAAAAATCACTTTCCCAAACACAGTATTTCTTCATATTCTCATTTGCTGTATTTAGACTAATTTGTCTTGACATTGCAGCTGTGCTGCTCTTTGTGTTGCACAATCTTTTGAGTTTTGTTTCATTAAGAATGGAACTAAAGAATTTGGGGAAGGGGAGGGAAGAAGTGCTAGACTGTTAGAAGTTAATTTGCCGTAAACCAAAATGTTGAGAACAGATTACGAAAGCTATGAAGTGACATGTAAATGCTTGTTCAGTTTCACACTTGTGAGAAATAAGTCATTTAAGCTGTGCACACATGAAATAGAAGTTTGGTTACAGCTACTGGAAATAGTTTGGTCTTACTGGTATATTCAAAATCACAGAGGAAAATGCTCACAAGATTAGGAATTGATCTCTACATTCCAAAAAACTTAAAGGCTGAAGTAGCTTGAAAAACTAGCTCTACTCTGTTCACAACAGCTTCATATGCTCTATCCTACCTAGTTTCTGTCTATCTAAAGTATACTGCAAGTTAGAAAATTCATGTTTTCACTGTGGTTTTGGGGTTTGCTTTTTGTTTTTGGTTCTTTGGTTGTTTTTTTTTCCTAAATAATAATTTTAAAAAGAGCTAATTATGAGTGAAGAAGATGCTTAACTTGTATTTCTTGATGTTGAACACTGCATAACTTCCCTGACTGTTCACCCTGATGCATCACAACACAATTCCTTTCATCCTCTATATTCTACTTACTGGTTTCTCCTCAGTGTTGAAAACTGTGGTATGTTTGTCATGAATAAATGACCCAGCTCTGACTTTAAATACTTCTGTGCTTTGGTTAAATGTCTTCCTCTGCAGCTGTGAGAGGTAAAACTGAAGCTTCAAGGATCAAACCAGAAGGCAGATAGTTTGATTAAACCACTTGACTTGATTTGAATTATTTTGGGTGCCTGGTTCATGACCTCTAATGCCATGGACAAAACCCATCTTTTGCTTGATGTCTTCTAATACTTTTTTTTTATGGAGGATTAGAATGTCCACGCATCACCTCAGAAGACAAATGTGGGCTGTGTACCTGTTCAGACAAACTCCAGATGGCAAGGCCACCCAGGAGGCATCTTGCCCCAAACCAGTCAAACTCTTAACTAGTTTGTCAGCAGCACAACAAGCGCACAGAAGACTTCAGGTCTGGTAGGCAGATGTAGCTGAAGCTGAAAGAAACTAGAAACAAGAAACTAGGTTGATCTGGTTTATGTAATGGTTAGAAAAACTGGGAACCAGACTATGGAGGAAGCTGCTTTGATCAAGGAGGTGTGCAGTGCCAGAAACTCAGTGAGAACACTGATTTATTTGGGGATTGCTTATACCACGAAAGAATAACTTCACTTTGGGATTGTTTTTCCCAGCGAGAGGAGGCTGGGAGGAGCAGTGGGCAAGCCTTTACTCTGAGCCTGGAAATGCATCCCCCGGTAGGGTGTGTCTGCCTCTGACAGTGCTTGTTTTCAAGTGCTGACTCCCAGCTGCTGCAGATGGCTGGAGGATGGCAGCAATTGAGATGACTTTCTCTGACATCCATTTAGTGGAGATGCTGATAGTTGACTACTAAGTTTTCTACATATGATTGTTATGCTATCTTTATAGACTGCCTCAGCTTCAGGTTTTAGGTGGATTTGTGGGATAATGTGCCATGACAAAGTATAGAGACTTGCTCTGAACAGGCTGTGTCAGAACACTGAGGTCTCATGGAAAGATTTCCATGAATTCCTAATTGTCTTTAAAGCAGAGGAGCTGTGGTTTTTTTCCAATGTAGCCATAAATGGCTTTTAAGAGATGACTTACATGAAGTGACTGTAGTTCTGCTGCTGGGAGTTGTTCACGTCTGCACTTGAGATGCTGAAGACATCACCAAAAGTATCCTCAACAAGCTGTATTTGTCATGTGCCAATTTCATCTGGTTGAAAATGGGTTACTTTAGCCACAAGCTCTGAAAACTCAGTTTTTATAATCTTTATGCTTTGAAACAGTATAGCGTATTTGAGTGGGCTTTCTGAAATTTACTAGTCTGGTTATGCTGCATATTATATATATATATAATATGCAGCATAACCAGACTCTCTCTCTCTCTCTCTCTCTCTCTCTCTCTATATATATATATGACTCTAAAAATTCTCTTCCTCCGCCAGGCTAGACATAGATACTTATGGACACATAGTTACAGTTCATCATATTAACACCCAAAAAAAAAAAAAAAGGAAAAAAAGCAGTGCCATAGTAAAGATAATAGCTTGGTGTACTTGCCTGTTCATCTCTTGAAAGACAATACTGTTTCATGCCTTGAAAATGGTAGGAAAAAAATCTATTACTGCTTCTTTCCTTCTTTTTCTCCCCCAAGACAAACTCCAAGGCCTCTTTTCTGTAGTTGCTGTGGTTTGCAGCCAGAGCTTCAGTCTGCATTATCAAGCTTTCTGGCAATGTGAGGTGGCAATCAGTCACTCCAGTGGACAGATAGCTGAGACAAGTGGAAACGGCTGATGGAGCTGACAAATGTTGGGGAGTGGAGTAAATTGTTTAGCAGGACTGAGCTGGGAGCACGGATGTCTTTCAGGGATAGCACGGAGGATCAGGGTTAGTGTTCACACCATTGGTGTTGCAGTGTGCAAGGCAGGCTGCAAATAAAGAACACTGTAAAACTTCAGTGCCATCCAAGTGAAGCCTCTTTTTCAGATGGCACTGCCCGATGATGACTGGGCTTTGTTGCCATGCGACATGGGAAGAGAGGCTGAAACTTTGTGTGCCTGGCACAGATTAGTTTAACAACAAACTGAATTCTTGTCCGAGGCTCTGTGTAAGAGGTTTAGAGAGCCCTGCCATGAGGAAAGGAACAAGTGCAAGGCAGCTTGCTCTCAGATTATTTTTTATAATTAGCTTTGTTATGTAGTTATGACAGAATCTAGGAGTTGTATGAATCAACAGTAGAAAAGGCAAGGAGTCAGGAGGTCTGTTAATCTTCTATCATCTGCCAGCTGTCCAGTGAAAACACTCTTTTGTGTGGTGTTAGGAGGTCTGGATTAGTCATTTAACACCTGCAGGCAAAAATGTTGTACAAGAACATGTGAAAATCATTAGAGCAAAACTGTCCTGACGTCTGTGATTGGAAAATGCAGACAGCATAAGAATGGAATTAGATGGATTCAGCTGTAGTTTGCATGTCTTTTTAAGAATGCAGCTGACACAACTCAGACCAAAAATTAAGCAAGTAGGAAATACTTTGGGGGCATTTGCATGCTCTGAGGTTGGATACAAATTACATGGGAAGAGTAGGTTTTTGGGAGGGTAAAGCATTCATAGTACTGAGTGAGTTCGAATAGATTAGTAGCTCTGTCACTAGTAGATTAACATATTAACTAGGCATGTTTGTGATTAAAAAGCATTGTCTGAAGTTCTTGGGCAATTTAAAAGTGATCTCATATAGTACATTGACACTCTAAAAGCTGAAGTACATCATAACTACACATACCATTGTACTACTATATTCATTTTTGTAGTGTATTAACCAGGTGCTCTGGTTAATACTTATTTAAAATAGGGAAGTGTTGAGTCAGCTTCAAAAGAGAGATATGACAAAGATAGGTATTCTGGTAGGGGTGATCTTCCAGCAAGTACCTTCAATGTATTGCTTCAAATTTAATTTTTTAAAGGTGTTAACTCTGACTCAGGTTTTTAAATGGAAAGAAACGTTGTTATAATCAAAACATAAAAACTGGAGGTTAAAGTTTCATCTTGAGACTTGCTTTGGCTTTGTTTTAAACTCTTAAGGAATTAGTAACAGAAATGTATATCTTGTCTTTTTAGCTATAGCAATGCTATGGATACTAATAAAGATGAAACATAATTTAAACTAGCAGATGTTGGCTCTATTGTAGGTAAAAAGTAACATCAGCAAAAACTCTGCCTCTAGTATTTCTTTTAATATAAAATGCCTAAGGTGATAAGTTACTTGGATAAAACTTGCCATATCTAACTTAAAAAACAGTGTCAATAATTAGAACTGATAATTGGCACTGGTCTCAACAGAGATGTGCTGGATGGTGTAATTAAACACTCTGTCTTTAAAAAAATGTGACTTCCATTTTAAGGTCAAATTATCTCCTTCTGATAGCTAGTCTCCTGTGGAAAAATAAACACGTGTGAGTTCAATTGATCCTTTAACCTTGGGATTTCTGGAGATACAATCTTTGCCGCCTTGCTATCTGAATTCACAAAAAAGCTGTGGATTTTCTGTTAGCATTTTTGACAAACTCAAGTTCAAAACCTGTACAATGATTGTATTTCTATATTCTTGATAATAAACTGAGAGATTCTGAGAACTCATTACTAATGTAACTTGTTCATGAAGTGGTTTTTTGTTTCTGTTGTTTACGTGTGCTTTGTTGTTGTTTGTTTTTTTTTTGTTTTTTTTACTTTGTAGACCACTAAAGCATTCCTTCCCAAGATGCTGGAAATGAACCATGGACACATCGTGACAGTTGCAAGTTCCTTGGGGTTATTCAGTACTGCTGGAGTGGAGGTTTGTTAGACTATAATGAACAAAAAATTTGGCACTTTTTGCCAAAGATAAGGTTTTTTTTATATTATCAGCTAGAGGAAATAAGGTCAAATCTTCAAAGATATTTGGTTACGGTGCTGAGTACCATATCAGCACATGGCTCCCTATGAGTGGGAGCCCCAGGACTTGGGCAGGCATTGTATTCATTTACTCGGATGGTGGAGTTGGCACTTAGAGCAAAAGCCTAGGATGCCTAGGGGTTTCAGAATGCCAGGTGATCTTTGAGTTACCTGATAACTTTAGGAACTTGAAAGGTGCCATTCAGCCTACTCCTGTCAAGATCTTCAGTGCTAAGCTTGAAGCCAAAGGCAAGGGCTTTCAAAAGTAATGCTTCTTGTTTCTGTGAGGAAATCACTGCAAACTTTCTAGAATATATGGCTCACCTGCTTCACCAGCAGCTGTTTGAGAACTCCAGTTTGTGAGACTTGTCTGCTGCATAAAAATAGGTTAGAATTAGAGCTTGTCTTGTTTTTTGAGTCATTAATAGAAATGTGAGTGTGAACCAAAAGCATTCAGTTAGTGAAAATAAATTAATGTGTCTAAAATAATAATGGTCATATTACCTCATAAGCATAGGCTTCTTTGCATATAGGTAAGGCTCAATCCAAGACCTTCAACTGCAGTGTTTCATAACACGAATGAAGATGGTGTAACTTAGGGCTTTTTAGAGTGTTTACTGTCTTGAGAAAGCTACAAGGAATTTCCTAGACTGGGTGTGACCACCAACAGAGATGGACACATCCAACTGAAAACACACCAAGTTCAGCAACAATAAAAAATAATTGCATAGACGACAGTAGCATTTGAGTTTTGTGTATCTCATAGAAATACTCAAATCTTGATTACCTTCTCTTGAAACTAACCTTAAAAATAACACTTTTCAGATTTTTATACCTATGCCCTGCCACCTCTTCAAGCTTTTTCAAATCTGACCCAAGGTGGTATTAAGTATCTCAGTCCTTTGTTGCACCATTTATTATTAAGCAAACTGGTAATTGGAGTAACTTGTCATGTAAGCCTGCCTGATTCAAAGACTTGAATCCAAGGTAATACCCTCCTACATTCAGCTTTCCCGCTTTCATGATTCTGTGCTAATTACCTCAAAAGTAAAGTGGTAAATGAGTTGATGTGATGCTCTATTCAGTGGATGTCTTTTGTTGTTGCTTTGAAAATCTGTGCAGAATCACCTCAGGTATGCAGGCTTTGAACATCATTATATCTGTCCTTTTTAAGTTCCTTCTTTTTTTTTTTTTTTTTTTGCTGCTTCGTTCATTGCCCACACAGGATTATTGTGCCAGCAAATTTGGAGCTGTAGGTTTCCATGAGTCTTTGAGCCATGAATTGAAGGCTGCTGAAAAGGACGGAATCAAAACTACTTTAGTCTGCCCTTATCTTGTAGATACAGGAATGTTTAGAGGGTGCAGGATCAGGTGAGTAGAATTCTCCTTCTGCTCTGTGCTTGTAGTGTCATAAAAGTATTTAGAGGTAACTCAACTGTTGCCATAAAAATATTAATATAAGTATTGTATCTTCTTTAGTATATATGTGTTAGACTCAAAAAGAGACTTCCTGAATTCACTGTCTTCTGTCCTTTTGTACACAGGCAGTGCAAGTTTTGAGCTATAGTCTTTGTAACTTAACAGTGAATTTAAAAAAGTTCTGAGGAAACTGAGTTAAAGAACTGTTCACTGGGGTCTGTGGTCCTTTATATATCATATTAATCTGTCTATTCAAATGTTCCAGAAAAGAAATTGAGCCTTTCCTTCCACCCTTGAAACCTGAATACTGTGTGAAGCAGGCTATGAGAGCCATCCTTACAGACCAGCCAATGATCTGCACACCTCGCCTCATGTATATGGTCACCTTCATGAAAAGGTAAGAACTGACTTTCCAATTATTTGGCAATGCAATCCACAAAATATATGAGCGTGTCCAGTTTCTGGATACAAACACCCTCCCACCCACACAGGCCATAGGTGCCATTTTGTTAGAATTCATAGGTCTCTCTTGGCTTGCATGCTTGTAGGTTGCTTGCTTGGGAAGTTTCATTTAACTGAGATCCCATGTATCTATGCATCTTTGTTTTAACCTTCCTGTATCTTCCATCCTCCTTAGATTCCTATTTTCTTTTCAACAGACTTTTAATTCCACTGTTTGAGTTCCTCTTTAGGAATGGGGCATGAGGCAGCTACCAGCAGAGGAACCTCTAGCTTCTTGTCTCTAGAGCCAGTGTGTGAGAAGGCCCTGCCTGCAGATTCTTCAGAACTTGCACAGATATGGTAGATAAACTGAAAATTGGTACTTCCAGAACCAATTTTCAGTC
This sequence comes from Gymnorhina tibicen, assembly GCA_013399875.1. Taxonomy (NCBI): domain Eukaryota; kingdom Metazoa; phylum Chordata; class Aves; order Passeriformes; family Artamidae; genus Gymnorhina; species Gymnorhina tibicen. The sequence goes on along the minus strand of VXAZ01004224.1, from coordinate 1,616,099 downwards.
TAAGTTTGGTGGAAGGGCTATTTAAAGGAATACTTCTTTCATTTTAACATACTGCAGTTTTAGGATGAAAACTGTTTTAATCTGTAACCAGGCTGACATTTCAATGATGCAGGATAATGCAGGAGCTGCTTCAATTCCTGTGATACAACATCACTTGAATTCAGGTTTATGGAGAACAGCTTCACAGGCCTCTGTGTTTTGTTTTAAATCTGTAGTGTGTAGGGGGAACCTATGAAATACAGCATTGTATTATTTTCTCTCTGCCAGGGGTGGTTGGAACTGAGCACCTTGGCGATTTTTAGTCCACTCACGAGGTGGTTGTTCTCCTCTGTCTCAAGTGTCTCTTGGTGAACAGGCTCACCAAAAAATAGAGGCATCTTCACTGCTCACCTCTTTCCTGGAAGAGAGATGTATGTGTCTATTCTGACACCAAGTGAAGGCCACTGTCAGTGTCTTTAAGAACTATCTCCTTCACCCAGAAGCTCAGAGGGTGCTTCAGTACTTCCTGCACAAGCAGTGCCTTATGAAGCAGCAGCCACATCAAAAGCCCTTCGGGTTTTCTTGGTTCAACACTTCAGCTTCCAACAGGGAGATCAAAGCTTCTGCATAATCCATGCCCCAGGCAGCAGCCTTTAGATCAAAGGCCCTCCAGTCACTGCACAAGCAGTGCTGGCTGGCACTGAGGACACCTGTACCAGTGACTCCTGGGTGCTTTCAGTGGGCATTACTCCTAATGGCTGGAATTGCACTGCTTGCCGCTGAACAAGTGCCTGCTGCTATTTCCAGGGGCTGAGGAATCCCATTTTAGTCCTTCACTAGAGCCCCTGAGTATTACACTTGAAATAAAAACAGTATTTTGTTGATGTGAGAACCAGGGGAGGATCTGTAGCCAGGTATCCATCACATAATCACCTCCTGGAATTTTATCTGGAGGTGGGGGGAAGGAAATTGCTCTCTTTACTTTGGACCTTTCTTTTTGAGGATGGATGATTGAGTTTAGAATATAAATCAAGGTTGTTAGACATCTGGTGATCAAAGAATGGCATTAACTAACACTAATCCCACATTAAAGAATATCTTAAATGTCTGATGACCTCTGCTGATGTGGCTTTTAGCAGATGCTTTGCTTTTACCAGGCCTTCTGTGATGCCCTTGCCTCCTCCCATCCCCCCTGCCCCACTTCTTTAAAGCAAGCTATCACACTGCTTGTGAAGAAACAGAAAATCTGGTCTAAGATGGACGCATGTGAATAAGCAGCTTCTTTCTCCTTTCTGCTTGCCTGTGTGGTTGGGACTCTAGAATTTCAATTCTCTTGGGAAGTATCCCTGTGAAATAAAAATCCCTTAAATCTTTTAAGAAGACTCTCCAATAGGTACTATATTGCTTTTAAGGAGACCAAGTACATAGTCCATGTAAGTACATGTACTTAAAAGTGCATGTAAGCAGAGTTTTTGTTTTATGCTGTCTTCTGACAAATCTCTAATTTCTTTTTCCCAGCATTCTGCCATTTGAAGCAGTTGTATGCATGTACCGATTTTTGGGAGCAGACAAGTGTATGTATCCTTTCATCGCTCAACGGAAACAGGCTACAAACAACAATGAAGCAAAAAATGGAATTTAACAGTTTTGGATGGACTAACATTTGTAGGTGAATGCAATAATGTTACATGACTGAATTGCAAAGTGCACTTGCATCTAACAGATGCAAATGTCAACATCTTACTGTGGCATTCTCTTGGGTCCTAAACCTGTGTATTGAACTCTAAAATCAATGGATTTTTATATACTGTAAATAAAATTGACTAGAGTACTTGGGAAATGTGATAGGTAACTCAAATGAATTTACAATGTAGCTGCCACCATTGTCCTTTAGAATATCACTGTATGTACAGTAAACTAGTCATACTACTTGTTGTAGGGATGCACTGTGTGATATCTCTTCCTTAGTCTGCCAAGGCTTCTAAGAGCTGTCTCCAACCAGAAGTTGCAATGTTTCAGAAATGGTTTGACTTTCCTTATGTTATTTGGGAAGGGAGGGAAATCTTGCAATTTAAGCTACTACTCATGATCTTATAGCAAATTCAAGGACAGTTTCTGAATGCATCTCTTCATTCATTCACCCAAGTTCTCTAAAGGACACATGGCCAAATTGTGGTGTAATTCTCTTTTGTTGAAACTGTGTGTGTTCTATTTAAACAAAGATGAAAAGAAATTTGTAAATCTTTGCCGATTCAAAAGCAAATGAATGTCTTACATACTCTCAGAGCAAACTTGTACTGGGCATCTGTTTTTTTTAGGAATGCAGTCAGTGATTTAATCTGACTTTTTTTCAAGTTGACTTAATTTGAAATATGCTCTGTTCCATTTCCCTCTATATGTCAGAGTCCAATTTACTCTTACAGACTACATGTTTCTGTTCTTCCTCCTCATTCTTACTTCTGACAAGAGTTCTCCCACCCCTCCAAGGAAGCTGTTGTGTTAAATTCTCTAACTGGACTTGTGCCTAAAAGACAAAGTAACTCAGCTGAGATACAAAATGTTTATGTAAGTGCTGGTCATATGCCAATTATTAGCAAAGGAAAAATAGAATAATGCCTGATGCAACTCTACATTCAGAATATGAAAGGGTGTAAAGATTTTTTTTCTTGAGTTGTACTCACATTGTAGAACAGCAAATGACTTTTACAGTATTTTTTGTAAAGCGAACAATTTTGTGCCTTGAATTTGGTAATCTGTATTAGTGAAGCATTGTAAAAGTGAAATTCTACCTCTGTATCTTAATGTATACCATCCACTTGTAAACTACTATCAGAAAAATCGTGATTACTTTTTTAGAATGTCTTGTTAAATAGTGACCAATGCCTGTGGTTATTAAAGTGAGCCACCTTTTCCTTAAAACAGTGATTGGAATGTTTCCTTTAAAGACTGAACTAACACAAACTACTTGTGCCTATTCCACAGCTCTTTGGTGTCAACACAGATCAAATATTTATGGCTCAACTCCTGTATCCACTTTGTCAGCTACATGGTTTACAGTGTAATCTCTGAAGACTATCAGTAGGTACTGTGAAATTGGGCTTTAGGATTTGACAGTTTTGTCTGTCTTCTAAACTCACTGATGAAGTAGCTGGCCAAAGAGGTTATGAAGAATATTAATTCTGGTGTTCTATAGAGCTGCATTCAGGTTTATGAAAAAATTATGTGGTATGGATGCAGTTTTCTTGAGTTAAAATAAATGTAGTTTCAGTGCAGCTGTAGTTATTACTGCATATACATAGCACACATATAAAAATCTGGTATCTGTGTCAAGAAGTGTTATTAACTAACTCTGTTTAGAAACTAATTGAAAGTAGAAGAAAATGTTTACATTAACCCTTACTCCAAATTCCATGCTCTTTTCAAAAAGTCATTAGAAGATTTCCCCAGGGCCAAATTACCTTCCATGTTCCTACAGCAAAGTCACTAAGAGCAAGTACAACAAATTTAATTCTATTTCATAGCATCATTGTATTGCACATTTGTTTTCCTAAGATGTCTCAATCTTTGCTGCTGTGTCAGATTAAGAAGCAACTTTTAAAGTTTCATATATTGATACTTGACACTTATTAGCCTAACAGAAAAGGAAAAATAAGAAGCCGACTAGTAATACCAAGGTGTTCTACAAAGCATCCTGCCAATTTACAGTGGTTACAGGCTTACTTAAAAAGCAAGTTTCAAGACTGGCGGAGTTCTACTTTAATTACTGAATGTGTGGTCATCCTGGTTTCTCTAAATTTACTACCCTTTCTCTCAGTTCTTCAGCTGTGTGGCCGGGGAGTGGCTTGTGGCTGGTGCACTCTGCGAGCATGTTTCTAAAACTCATTGCCTTAACTTTTCATCTTCTATTCAAAAGTCACAGGTACACATAGAGAAGAGGAACACCAGATACCTTGTAGATCTAATGAGACTTGCTTAAGTGCTTGGGGGAAGAATCTTTGAGGCTGTATAGCGCTTGTCCTGCATAGTGGCAGACTGAGCCTAAATTCAATTCAAGCCTCCAGAAGAATTCAGTTTGTTAGTTTTTCTGATACACATGAGCTATTTTGGAAACAATCCTGAAATTCCTGTCACCTCTAGTCACACCTTGAAAAAAAAAAAAGTAAAGAAGTATATCACCTCTCCAAGAAGGTTTTCTGTTGACTGGATGACTTCCCAGTTGCATGGGTGATTCTTACAAAGCAGGAAGAGGTGATTTGTGACTGAGGGTGGAGTGGGAACTGGGGTATCCCTTGTTTATATTGCCCTAAACTGCTGCATATATCATGATGCTGAGAGTTTTTGTTAATACTACAATCAGAAACTATGAGAATTGTGTCTCTTCAGGGCTGTGACTGATAAAGTATATTATTTCACATAAAGCCAGCCTAGTTTAAGTAGCTCAGGTAGAAGTTTTAAATTAATACTTCAGACTAGTAGCTTAACGTAGGAACATTTTCCTTCATTCTCTAGGACAATGCCATGAAAGTTCACTGTTAAACCTGGATGAGATGATGTGGGTGCACCTCTTGGTATTTTTTGTCTTGCTGTAACAACCTGATGGGATATGCAGCTGATGACAGTTTTCTCAGAAAGCTCCTATCTTAATGGTGCTAAGCTTATAGCCATGTAAACAAGGTGTTTGAAGACCATTCTGTAGCACTCCACTTCCCAATGAGCAGGACAATTTGCATCACTGGTTCATTTATAGTAGGTTTCTAGAGCATCTCCTCTATTTCCTAGTCTTTAAGAGGAATGTGGGGTTGCCGGGTCTCCAAACTTGATGTGCCTACTCAGTCATTGGAACAAGATAGACAAGTTTAGGCTTCAAGTGTCTTTGCTTTTGGTGATAGTAGTTTCCTGTATCATGTGCTTGTGGGTTATTTTATATATTAATGTAGTTGAAGCTTGGAGCACCTGAACTGGATGCCCACTGTAGTATAAATTCTTCTTTCCCCCTGTCTGTGTATGTAGAGTTGGTAACACACAATAAATGTGTACTTTACCTTACATCATAAGGATTTGTGCAGAAGACCTAAGTGAGGTGAGCTAACCAGGAACAATACCCTTTAACTTCATAAGAAATAAGTAATTCAGGAGCCAGCATTATTATTTATGTTCAAACACCATCATTATCTGTACTAACTTCTATGTATAGACAAAGACTTAAGAGTCTTGTCTTCAGGAGCAATTTGGGTAAATTCAGAGGGATCAGAGCTGTGTAGTGAATGCACACAAAGGAGTAAGTTATGGGCCACTATGGTTCTGAAAGTGTGTGCCTGCTCAAGAATTTGATGTATATAAAATCATAAACCTAACCTCTGAATGTGATTCCTAATTTTTCTTGTGTCTCTGGATAGATAAGTCCTCTGTTCAACAAAAGGAGATAATTATAATGCAAATGGTAATTGGGTAAGTATTTAACCTCAGGAGTTTGTTTCTGTCCATTGAAACCCAGGTTTTCCAAGTACAGAAGCTTTGGGGCTCTGCTCAGTTTTCCATTGCTGCCAAGTTCATATCCCACAAACAGGAAATAAAACTGTCTGTCACAGAGATGACATCTTCTAACAGTCCCTGAAACAGTAGATCAGGCAGAATGGTTGATGAGGGCACCTATTTAAGCGTTACTTTGTCCTGAAGATCCTAAGCCTAAATTCCAGGTGTTTAGTCACAAACCTTGCAAAAAAGAAGCTGGGGAGTTTAGGGACAGTACCCAACAAAGTTAAGAATGTAGTTACAGAAACCCCAACCCCCTGGTATGCTAATTAGCCTGTCATGTTTTTTCCCTGGCCATTAAATGCTGAGGTATCTAGTGACAGAAAGTGTGGCTTTATCATGGCTTCAGTGAAACGAAGAAATTCACAGTAACTTTATTTAAACACATCTTAAGTAGACAACCCAAATATTTAAAATAACTTTAGAAATAACATTCCAGCTTACATACTTGTCTATCTGCTTAATGCTGACAATACACAAACAATTAACTTCTTCCACAAAATTGAAAAAAAAAAGCTTTTGAACTAAATGGTCAATGTGCAGAAGTCAGGATCAAGTGTTTGTGTGGTTGTGCCTAAGTTAATGTTTGGTTGGCAGGATGTTTGGTTCCCTCTTCCTAAGCAGGGCAATTGTAGCACTTAGCTAAGTAACCACAATGTATTTTGAAAAAAATTAAACCTTTAAACATGTCCCTGTCTGTACAGGCTGACCAAACTGCCTTAAAATGTTATCTATTCTGTCTGAAAACATTTTGGCAAACAATGTGCCTGGGCCACTGCCTATGGCACTGGGATGACTGGAGCCTTTCTCTCCTAATCCAATTATCAATAAAAGCTGCTGCAGCAGTTAAGATATGGGGAATAGCTAATGCTGAAGCATTTGGAAAGCTAGTAGCTGTATCCAGGGACAGGTTCTTAGTGGGAGAGGAAGAATGGGGTGCTAAGATGGCTCTAGGGATCTCCCCTTTGTACCCGCTCTAGCAGCTCCTGTTGCAGGGTGTGTGCATGCACAGCGTCTGCTCGTGCTGACATCCAGCCCTCCCTTCCCATCGCAGCTGCAGGCAGCCACGGTCCTGAGCTCATCCATCAGGGCTCTTCTACACACGGCCCTGCACAAGAGTTATTCTGGAATAACTGCACTTAAGAGTGTGTGTGTGTGTGCTTACCTTTATATTTTGTAATAAGCATAAACTGTTTCAGCCCAACTTAAACAAGAACGATACTCTGGAGTAAGAAGTTCTGTGCTCTGGGACTTGGGACTAGCCAGTGCCTTTGGAATGCCTGTCATACTCTCATTTCCATCAACCATCACATCTAAACAAGCCCTTAGAAGATAATCACAAACTTTCATTCGGATGCAACCACTTAAGATACAGATAAGCAAAGTTAGCTTAAACTTGTTCTATTTTCTTAACAGGCGAGTGCATTTGGATCCATGTTTAGAACAAATGTTACTCAGTACAAGTTAGGTCTCTACATAGATCAGTAGTTAATGGGCAGACGGAGGCATCCCACAGTGATTAAGGATGTTAGGTTTTCCTGCCATGCTGAGAGCCAGGATTATTGACCTCTGCAGCTGTTTTAAAAGGGAGCTTCTGCCTAGTTAAATCTTCAGCATGTAAGGTAAGGAGTTATATGTCAACATTAGGATTGGAGCAGAGGGTAGAATTAAGGTCTCCCAAATATCTCCAAATCAAGCTGGTGTCAAGTGCTCTTCCATTTTACTGGTGTCTTCAGAGAGGTCTCATCACCAGTTCTTGTCTCGCAGCTCCTACTCATTCACTATGGTAGCAGCAGTGGGAGCTCTCATGCAGATACAGCTCCAAGGGCCCAGTGTCTCCTCAAGGCCTCTGCTTTCCCAGGGCTTGCCTGTGAACTGCAGAGCTTGAAATGTTGAGGGTTGCCAGCTTATTGTCCAGCAAGTCTTCACCGTGGTGGGAAATAAGCATGAGGCAAAGGGGACCACGGCTTCCACTGGAGACATCATAAACTAGAATAGTCCAGAAAAAGTATTGATATGTGGATTTCCTCATCTCTTGTATCCACAATCCAAACAACCTGATAAAAAATGCCAGCTTTTCTCTGCTTGCAGTGACTCTAAACAAAGATCATTTAAACAATTGTTGTCTGTATTTTATTTTTTAATTACAGAAGTGATCACTTGTTTGGTTCTTTAAAAATTTCGACATTTAAAACCAACATGTGACTCAAGTAATACATCATCTGTTAGCTTGTGCAAAATAAGGCACTCTGTTAGTCCCAGGACTAACCTGGGAATTCTGGAGGAATACTAGAGTCGTTCTGAAAATGCAGGTTGTTCAAGCAGTCTTTCAGTTTCTTTTATATCTTTATTTTGTTCAGCAAACTAGAACAAATGAAGTAATTAGAAGATGTGTAATTGTTCTTACTAGATGGGATAACAAACTTAGTAATGACAGGCCTATGAAGAGGTTATAAGTTTTGGGAGTTAGTTTTTAAAAATAATTTTAACTATATTTTAATACTGAATCCTTATTTATAGGCAGAGCACTTCTGAGCCACAGCTGTTGGTAGATGGTGTTTTCTCAAGGAAATAATTCATTTCTCCTTTGCTTAAAGGGAACAGTAGTAACTTTCACCTAGCCACTATCTGAGCCAGGTTGGGGCTGCGACTGGGACTGAGACAGGGACAGGGACCAGGACCAGAAGAGAATTTGTCCCCAAGTTCTTCATACCTGGAAAATATGGTAACTTTTAGCTGAAATTAGTGGCTACAATAGACTTGGAGGTAAGTGTTCCCAGAGTCTCCAACAAGCAGCTTTTACCTTTCTCTGTCTTTTTGGTATTATAAATATTTGCAGTCCCCTGTGGAGGTTCTCCTCTGAAGACCTAAAGCATCTAATAAGAGCAGTTAGGTCAGCCAAGGTAACCCCTTTTTACTGAAGGGACAAAATTGCACATGAAATTCTGCAACCTTTGAGCTTGTGGGACCCAAGTTTCTTGTTTTCTAAAAAAAACTACATATTTTCATTTTTTTCCATCCCCCTGATGCTTGAATGATCAGATGTGGAGATGCTGTCAGTGTTCCTGGGATTCACCTTGGGAAGTCGAGCCTTTGTTACTAAATATTTGGAAACGGACCTAAAATTATTCTCTCACTGGGGACTCATAACACAATCTGCTGCCTTGAAAATTCTTACACAAAACAGCTTGTGGGACTGGGATGGCTGGGAAGCGGGGAAACTAATACGGCACTCTGGGCCAGAGGGAGCAAGGCAGAGCAAAAGCTAAAGCCCCACAGGGAAATTCATTAACCGCAGCTCCTACAGCTGCTGTAACTTCCTGCTCTGTCACTGTCTGGAGCTTTTCCTCAAGTCTCACTCCCTGAAGACAATTCCAGTGTCATGGTCAGGATTCTGAGCTTTCTCACCTGCCGAGGTGCTGCATCCTGGCCTCCTCTTCCTGCCAGGGCTGCCAGGTCTGGTCCCAGGGGGAACAGGAACCCAATCACACGGGCAGTGCGAGACCTCCCCATCTGCCATGTCGTTTTCACAAGGGGAAAGGGGAAGTTATTTACCATCATCTTTGTGGTTTTGCTTCTCTCCCAGCCTACACTGGGAAGTTTCAAGTGCCCTCAACAAAGCAGGAGAGAGAGTTACCACTTGCAGTCTGGTCCATGCATGCAGGTGATTTTTCAGGCCCAACCTTCTGAGCTACAGAAGCTGCCCCTCAAGCCCCTGTGCTGCACTGTCCACCTAGAGCCCTATCTTTAGTCCTGGAAAAGTCAAAACGAGGACATAGGCAAAGAGCACATATCTGCAGGAAGCTCCAGTGTCCATGGGCAGTCATTTTCTGCACCTTTTCAAGCACCTTGGACTTCTTCCCAGGCAGGAGCCTGTTGCACATGTATCTTTTTCAAACAGAAAGGCACCGCACAGGGGAGAATCTCACCCATTAAAAAGGACCAAGCAATGCATCAATGCATCAGGACATGGCAACAAGTCCTTCCCAGGTTCACCAGTACCCTGGTCTCTGAATGGCATGTCATGACCAGTTGTGCTATCAGCCATGTGAGGTGATATGCTATTGGCCTTGAGGAATGGCTCCAGATAAAATTAAGTCTTTCCACATGGGAAGTGTGCTTGAACTGCTTTCACCCATCAGGGTTGTTAGGCCAGAACTGTCATTTGAAACCATCCAGAGTCCCATTAAAATCAGCAGGAGTCACTGGAGCTGGAGACTTTCTCTGGTGAAGCAGCCATTGCTCGTGTGCCAGCAGCAGAACTAACTGAAAGGATTTCTCTTCTACTCTATAAATAGCCATCTTCTAATTGAGCAGCCTGGCAGCTGTCTGGACTAGGTAAATTGTTAACTTTCCACCTGGTGTCCTGTGAAAGGTTCCTACTGCTGTAGTGTCGGATAGCTTTGCCTCTCCTGTGCCAGTGCTGAATTCCCTGACTCATGGAAACCCAGCCATGAGTACTGGCTGCAGCTCCCCAGCTGAGCAGGAGAGATGGTGAGGGACAACTAGGATGCAAAGGGAAGAAAAGCATAAAGGCTTGTAGGAGACTCTCCTCAAACAGAGCTGTGTAGTAGCAGTACCGTGACATTAAATCACTGTCTACTGTTCCTCTGAGTGTTCCACTGGCTTGTTTCAGCTACAGATTCCTGGCAAAAATTGTTATTTGTTCTCACACATTACTTAAAAAAAAATTATTTGCATTTTATCTTAACTACTGAATCATTTTTTTTGTGCAAATCCTTGCTGCATGAGTACCTCCGCCTTCTTCCTTAGACAGTCATGCTGTGTTAGGTCAAACCGCAGATTTTCAAACCAATCTAAGTCTTTGAGTTTGTAGTTTGACTCACTTGGACACCCCATTTAATTTCTAAATCTGCTTCACATGACAGATCTGTAGATCTCTAAGCAGTGAGTGTGCTTGCAAAGAGAGTGATTATTAGCAAGCACACACGCAAAGCAAACTAGCATTTGAAAACAAAGCTTGAACACAGAGAAACAGAATTTTATAGCTGTCTACCACACATGAAAAGCAGATCCAGCACAAAAATACCCCCCTAGTTCTTAAATCTGTATTTTGAACTGACTTCCAACCAGGTGTTTCCACTTTAATTTGATCCCAGGCATTCCTAGAGGTGATGTAAGATCCAGATCCACAAGGTAATAATGAAGTCAAGAGTTGAAAAATTATCAAGGCCTAATCTGGCAATTTAGTCCCTTGTAAATCATTGTGGTTAGTTATTGCAGAGCCCTTCTTACCAACCAAGTTCTCTTGAGGGTTTGCATTAACTTCACCACCTGTTTGAATGTCAAAGAGATAAATTTCCTTGAAGGGAATCTTCCACTCCTGACTTTATTTATGTCAGGTGTGGGGGGAAGAGGATAGATTGACTGGGAAACTTCAGCGACAAGGGTCTCCATGTGCTGAATCAGGGATTGATGTAATTAATTTACTCTGTTTGATATTACACATGAGGTCCCGAAATGAAATGTAGAGTTAAGAAATTCATCTGGCCTCTTTGCTGGACACAAAGCTCTAATGAAATGTAGTGTGCTGATGCTTTTTCTTCTTCTTCTCTTTTTTTTTTTAAGAATCAGATGCAAAAGTCAAAAGATCACATCACTTATTCTGTAACCCAATACTTCATGTTTTCAGAGCACCTGTGCATTCAGCATCTCAGTGGCTAACACCCAAAAAGTCCATCAATGAGTTTGAAAAAGATTTTCTACCTGGAAATAAACAAAAAACCAGGATAATAAAAATAGATCAGTGGGATGGATCCTTCAGCTAACTGTCTGGGTTAGAGGAGCAAACCATGAGTTAACTTGTAGGCTCTGACATGTGTTAGTGAACTGAGCAGCCTGTCTTGAATCAAAGATAAAGCAAAACACTTTCACGAGTTCAAGCTAGAGACTGTTACACAAAGCATAAGCTCAAATTGCTGCTCAGGCTTTTTTTTTTAATTTTTTTTTCTTCTTTTAAGAAAGTCCTTTGAAACAACTGAAACTTGAGTGGACTAGAAGTAAAGAATGAAAAAGAGATTTTAGGTTTTAAATCTGTTATTTCCTCACAGAGCAGTTGCTTATGACGGTATTTTCTACAGTTTCTTCTGTTTGAAATGGTGCAGCTTCTAATTTGGGCTTTGTAGTGAGGGGTTTTGGTTATGGACACACACATGCCACAGCTGTCATCCTTGCCTCCTCTCTTTCAGCACCCCGAGTCTGCATCCAGAACCCATGGCTTATTCTGTGTAAAATCTGCCCAGTGGCAAGCAGTTTGCTACTGCTCACAGCAGTTTTCCATACATCTCTCATAAGTGACACTGTATTAAACCCAGTCCACGCTGCCTCTGCTGAAAGGCAAGAAAACAGCTTCCACTGCTTCCTTACCCCATCGCTGTTCCCAACCACACAAAGCAACTAGTGTAAAAAAACCTTTTACCTGAATTTAGACAGGGTCACATTTCCTTGGCTCTTTAGGGGTACTTTTTTTGTTATTCTGTACTCTTGGAGACTGCTGGCAACAGTGAAGGAAGGCTGTACCTCCACTGGCGCAAGGGTAGAGAACTCCTTGTTCCTCCAGGCTGGTTTACCTGCCAAGGCAGTGAGAACAACCAACAAGCTGCTCTTTATCAACAGGGTTTTTCAAAGGTTTATGAGAATATGTAGGGTTGGGAGAGGGTGGAGGGACATCCTTTCAGCCACAGACAAGATGGGTATTGAGAGATGTAAACTCCAGAACAGATCGATGGAGGTAAAACGGCAGAGCTCTGGAAGATGCGTGAATAAAGCTGGGAATAAAAATGCATTTTAGGAAACTAGAAAAAGTAAGTAAGATGATATAGAGTTTAGGGAATACTCAGGATATGATTCAGAGATTTATTTTTTTCAGGGTGAGAATCCTATATGTTATGTTCAGCTGTGTAGTGGGCAGTGCCAGGACCTCAGCACTGGTCCTGTTCTCCCCAGTAGGAAATGGGGGAGAGGGACAGAACCAGAAATGAAGCCCTAAAACACAACTTTTGAGGGCACTGGAAATGTCTCCATGTGGATGAAAGCCTTTCTAGCTCTCTGGGAACATAGTGTCAATCAAGCTGTCATTGAAGGTACACTCTATGTCCTAGATGCCCACTGGCATTTTTGGAAAAGACTGACAAGTTTTAGGTCCAGAATCCCAACAGTCCACAGCCCAAAAGACCTTGGGCTGTTTAGAAATCATTCACTGAGTTAAATCCATTACATTACTTTGATTATATTAATGTTACCCTTTATTTGACCCAAACTTTAGCCAAATATGTGGAGCTGCAGGTGTTGCATGGGAAACAGAAGATGGAGTCAGCTGTCTCTCTGAGACAATCCTGTTTACTTACAAAAAAGTCAAGAAACTGTACTTTCTCTGGAGGTCTCAAACTGCAGGTGACAGTCCTTTTGCTCCGTTTCACATCACTGTCAGCCAGTGCTCCATTCGGGATACTGCCTCTCCCCAGGCTTTTCTCAGAATCATATTTCTGGACAAATTTAGCAACGCAGGAACCACCCAAGAAACATAGGAAGTGATATGACACTGTAGCCTGTTTTTGGGGAGTCTTGGAAGTGCATTTTTCAAACTGTCTTGTTATGAGTTAAAAACGAAAATATTGAATAAGCGACCAGAATTCAGCTGCTTTCCAGGCAAGTCCCAGAACACTCAGCTGTGGGGCCATGGTCCAGTCCATGCTGCCTCATTCACTTCTGGCCCAGCTTCAGCTAAGAGAGGCTCTGAGGACCTACACGGTGGGAAAGGTCCTTTTGCAGGCAGGGGTGGCACAGCTTTGGCTAATGCTTCCTTCTTCAGTCAAAACATTTCAGGTTTGTTTCCAAGAAGAAAGACCTACTCTTTGTCAGGGACCCACTTTTTTCTTTCTGTTCTTGGCCTAAGGGCTAACATTCAAAGCTAGCTGGGATGGAATATCTTTATGCCCAAGGAAAAAAGTAGGTGGATAGAGGGGTTTGCAGTTTTGATTTCTTGCTCTTTGCTGAAGTCAGGCCTGCCAGACCTGTAAGCCTTTTCTTTTGTGTGACCAGAGATCTTTCAATTTCCAAATGTAGAGCAGCTCAGGCAACCAGATGTGCACAGCTCCCTGACAAATTGCTGACTGCAGCAGCAGATAAACAGTCAGGTCTGTGCGGTCATAGGTTGTCTTGTGTCCAGCCTGCTCAGGTCAAGCAAATGTGGGTTGGCTTTAAACTCTCATCTCCTGCCTTTAGCCCCTACATCCTTCCTTTGCCTTCATCAGCAAACTGGAATTAGTTGTATCCTCTACTGACTTGGGCAGGCAGCAGATGAAGTGTGTGGGAGACTTGTTGATAGATGGTGTATTTGTGTATGTGCAAAATAATCACCTGATCTACAGCCAATTTCTCTCCACCGTGATGTGCCAGTTTTCAGTGAGAACCACGCTTTGAGAGGAGAGCTGGGAGATTACTCTGGCTTTTGTGGGCCAGGAGCTTAGGAGACGTGTGGAAAAACAGGGTAAGAGGGATGAGAGACCGTGAGCTAATGATCAGTTTGAAGGACTGGGCTTGACTGGGCAAGGTGGCAGGCACCCAGGAGGACACGGAGGGCAGAGGGATCTGATAAGGGCAAGTGCCAGAGTGAATGTGCGCTGATCCTAAGTGGAAGCCATGTCCCTGGACATTAGTGTAAGAAAAGTGAACAGACTTGTGCAAGCAATTTATTCTGGCATTTCTTAACTGTTGAGTCCTTGGATCACTTAATTACAGTATCTTTCGCTGTGTTGATAAGAACATATAAAATATACACATCCTTAAGATATATTGAAATGAAAAAAAATCCCCCAGCACTTCAAAAATAACATTGGTCTTATAGCAAACTAATTAATATGCTCCCAATCCCTCCTTCTAACTGTTATCTTTTTGAAAAATGAGCAAGAAACTCTGTAAAAGATAACGCTGAAAAAGAAAGAGCCAATGTAATCAGAGTTGCACAGAATTTTGGGGTTAAGTCCCACTGGCTATTTTTAAAATATAACCCTATAGGGAGAAGATTTTGTGTGTTCAAAGGTATGAATTAAGACCATGTGAGACCAAACTCTGAATTTCCTGGCTCATGTCAGCCTTAGCCATTATAAAAATGTGTGCATAGAGGTGTGGGCACTTACAATTCATGCCTTTCGGCTATCTGGGATATGCTTTCGTGTTATTCGTATATGAAATTTAACAAAGAGCTTGGAAGAATAAAGCCTGAAGAAGTAAATCTTCAATTATAATTTGAATACACACAGTTATGAGAAAACAGCCAAATCAGGCAGTTATTTTCCAAACATGTGAGCTTAAGATGATTTACTGGCACTTGGGTATGCGTACATGTACACACACACACAGTTGCTTGCATCCAGCTTTACAAGAAATCTCGGAAAATATCCCAGTCTGCTTTACAGAATTACGGTAAGAAGAATGTGACACCCTTTGCTATTATGTTTGCTGCCAGTGATTCAGGCAGGGGTGGAGGGGGAAGGGGGAAGCTTTTGGCAGAACAGCTCAGGGTCCCCCTACACTTGAACTTTGAATAAGCAGTGACTGTATCTTCAGGAGAACTGTGGGTGTTAGAGCAGGACAGTGAGATAGAGTGAGAGTAAAAATACCTCAGCAGGGGTTTTCCTTCTGCTTTATGGAAAATGATGCAAACCCATTCGTGAGTTCCTTGTAATGGGAGTGAAAAGGGACACAGGATTCTTCTTTTTTTGATTAAGGCAGAAAGCAGTCATCATTCTTAGTCACAGCTATCTCACAGCGGCTGAGCAGCTCTTCTGTCTTCACCTGGCTTCATTGCTCATCCAGTGTCCTGGGAGATTTAAGAGGGCTGTTTGGATGAGAGAAGCTTTTAAAAATAAAGTCTACTTCCTTGTGTTTAATCCCTTTCTGATTTCTGATTTCTTTCTGGAGCCATCTCCAGCCAAAAGTGTGGCTGATTCTGCATCTACTGATACTGCATCTATCTATCTATCTATCTGATTTGCTGATTTGTCTTTGACCTGGAGGAACAGCTCAAGAAATATCTGAGAGGGTTGCAGCCTTTCCATCATCTTCAGATATGCAGGACTACCATAAAGAGAGGGTTAAAGGGGAGCACTATCCTGGTACAGTTTCAGGATCCCAACCTTTGCTGAATCTGTGGGGCTGGGAGATCAAACCCAGCCCTCCTGGGGCTTTGCTGGGGCAGAGCTTCCTGCCCATCCCCACAGTGAGGGGCTTCACTGCAGCTGGGCTCCTCAGCAGTGTTTCCCCCACACAAGTTCCTGGGAGGAGGTGCTGAGCAGCAGAACCCCATCCTGCACTGGCGCCACACTTGCCTCCATCTGTGCTTGGGTCACTGAGAACACCCTGCTGTCGCAGACCCTTGAGTGTTGGAAATGAGGCTTGAGAAACCCCAGTGTGAAAGAAGAAACATTCATGTCTTAAAAATCAGAAGAAAAGCTGCTTCACAGACTACAGCCTGTGAGAAAGGAAGGCTGCCTAGTGAATCAAACATAAATGCATTTACCTGGACACTCACAGCTACACCTTGCTTAGACAATCAGCACCCTATGGGGTATTTCTGTTCCTTCCTGAACTTAACTCAAAATATAAACTTATTTTCCATATAGACTTTGTTAAAGATGTGGGCACTTCAGGTGTATCTATCTCATGTGTTATGACTAAAATCCACGTTAGATCAGCTCATACAGTCAGCTGAAGTTTTTCCTCTGCTTTTAATGGTTATTTGAGACCAACAGCTAGTATCTAAGAGCTTCCTGACTGCTTATAATTAAACTGTATCCCTGAAAATACTACTAAATCCTATCAGATTCTTCTCATATTTCCTTCCAAATCAACTCTACCCTTATGAGCTGAGAATTACGTATTATGCCTCATGGCAGGTTTTCAAATAACATACCAGAACTGTGTTTGCCACTTGCTAGCCCTAGTAAATTTGATATTTACTCTGTCATCAGCTAAAGTGTGTTGGGCTCCTGTTGTGTGACTTTGGGGATTTGCTGGGGTTTCTATAAAACACAGGCCAGCTGCAACAGTGAAGGCAGTTCACTTTAATAAGCTAATAAATACATTTAATGACCCTCATTATGTCTCACAGTGATATCTGGTATTAAAGTGCAAGTGTTAGCCCGAGAAGAATGTAAAATAGAAAGTCCCCTGCTGAAATGGTGCAGTCTGTGTGTGCATGTGTGTATACATAAACACACACACATATGCATATAAGCCCATTGGAAGGTTCCTAGGGAAGATTGCTATGGCATTTATTTTTCCTTAATTCTTGAGAGATTTCAGCTGTCTTTGCAGATCAAAAGAAGAAGATATTTTAAGCTGTAGGAGAGTAGGGTAGATTGGAGTCATAAGATAGACCTGCCCTAACAGGAAGGTAAATGGTTGCTTGCTGCCAGCAGACACACTGCACCCAGGCTGTGCCACTGGTGGGTAGCCAAAATAGTTCCCCATTGGGCACCTCGTGCTTTCTACTGGATTGGAGGAGGAGGGTCTGAAATCCCCACAACGTTGAACTGCAGCGGTAAAACTTGTCACCAAATCTGCGCTGGGTGTGTGCACCAAAAGGCTCCCCTTGGGGCTGAAAGATTGGAAAATAAACCAGTTACCTTCATTTACACAAGTTGGAGATAACACAGGCAGTGGAGGCACCGAGTCCTCTCCACCCTGTGGAGCTGTTGGCTTTCTGGGCACTCCCCTAAAAGGATGCCACAGATAATCCCCCAGGCCAGCATCATGGGGTGATCCTCCAACTACCTGTGAGACTGTTCTGCCTTGATGTGAGGGAGGGGGCCACACTAAGGAGCATGGAGAAACTGGAGGCCCATGTATCAGCTTGCTTAGTCAAACACGTGTTTGCAGCAAAAAAAGCCAAACAGGAGCTATGATCATGAGGAAAGGCAAAAGCCTGTGTGTGCCTGCACATCGTACGGTGAGCACCACGCAGGACACAGCACCAGGAGGTACCCGAGACAGCTGAAATGAATCTCCTCCAGGACTGGAACGGGCCAAGTCAAGACAGTACAGCCTCAGGAGGGACACTATTATCCCTAAGGGATATCTCCCCTGCTCAGACTGCTATGGACTTAAGCACAGCACCAAGACTGCTGTTGGAAGGGCAGGGAGGTTTGGCACTTCAGCCGAACTGGAGGCTACAGGGGGTTTTAAAAAATCCCCTCCCTGATCAGGCTCGTGAATTTGGATGGACAAGATGAAAGGGAGATGTTATATAGGGAAAACATTTGAAGTAATTAAATAAAAAAAGATCAATTTTTTTTATTTCCAACTAAATCTTTCGGTAATCTATTCAGCATTGGGTTGATGAATCAAAATATGCCAATCATTAGATCATCTGGACCCAAATGTCAGCATGTGCTCTAGGCATAGACATATCTTTTTTATGTACAGTATAGATAAACTCATGAATTAACAGAGAACTGGAGAACTGGAGCACTACAGAAAGCAGAGGAGAGAGGCTTGAGTTTTTTCTATTGTCACCAGAAAAGCAAGATTATCTGAGAATTCCAAATATGTCCAATCTTTATTTTTAGTTAATATGTTAATCCGCTTAACAAAATCTCTCCCTCTTGCAATGCCCCTCTGCTTTCCTGCTTGTGGGAGAGAAAATGATCTTGATTATGAAAGAATCCACTCAGACCTCGTTTTTGGTCATTCTTCCATAAAACAGGAACTTTTCTGTGTCAGTCAGGCAATGTACTTGCACTCTGACTTTCCAAGCCAGGCCACATTCCTGCACACTGTAAGTGGATAGGAGGGAGCTCTGAGTGCGTGCCCACATGCGCTCTCTGCTCTGAGCCCTTTTCAGAGGTCCAGAAATGCCATGATGAGCTCTGTGTTCCTTCTCTCTCCACGCACAGTCAGTGTTCTCACCCCACAGGGACCCCAGCTAACTGTCTAGCCCCAGCCAAGCCCTTTTCTGGGGCCAGTGTGCATCTAATCATGATTACAATTTGCCTGGCTGCTGGGAACACGGTGCTCACATCAGATACGCCTTGTGGGATTCTCTGATAGTGGCAAGTACAACAAGCCACATTTTTGCTTTGATCAACGACTCTCATCAGGAACTAACTGATGAATGATAGCTTTTGGAAAGAGATTTTGTAGCAGGTCAGGAAGATGTAGGACATGCTGTAAAGCACTGGACCACAGGGTTTCAGGGACAAAGGAAGTGTTTGGACCGCAGGCTGCAAGCAGGGGCAGCCAGAGATAAGGCTGGGACCTGCAAAACAAGCTGGTCACCCAGCAGCAGAGAGATTGTTCTCCTCAGAGTTCACTAACACTGTTAGTCACGAAGAAAATATTGGAAAATGTAAACTATGGGTAAACTTCTCATGGACTAGAAAGCTAATCTGACTCCCAGAGCATGCCCTCTGAATTGGAGATGGGCACAGTACAACTGCTCTGAAGTCAGCAACCCATGTTCAGTGACATGGCCTGAGCTTCTGTGTCGTCGGGCAGAGTCAGGGGATCAGAGTTGACTGTCTCTAACCAGCATTTCTGTGTTTTCCTTTGCATCACCACAGAACAGTGTGGCCATGTGCTGTGACTCATCCTAGGAGATTCCATACTCTTTTTCCTAGAAGCCCTTGCAGCAAGAGAAGCTGTGAGAAACACAAGCCGTGGAGGATCACGGCCTTCAAAGGCACAGAAGAAGAGACCAGTCTATTCTGCTAACAGTTTAAATCTCAGGTTTGTGGGGTTTGAAGTGAGGTTTTGTGAGCCTCACAATGGCAGCAGGCTTGCCAGCCCTGTTGCTTGCTCCCATGGTGGACCCTTCTGTAGACGGACATGGGTATCACAGCGATTTTCTCCTTTCCAAGCTGCGTGTGCGTGCCCTCGCAGCAAGGCTGGTACAGAGGCTGCTCTTTGGCACGGTGCCAGGGTGACACGCCAGGACACAAACCTTGTAAACGAGGGCAGCCAGGGAGCCACACCTCCCTGGTAGATTTTTCCTGTCACGTGTTAGCAGGCGATATTCCAAAATCTTGCAGGCTGCACAACGAGGCTGTCAATTCCCAACTGCTTTAGAGAGTTCCACACCACTAATCACAGGAGAGCCTTGGAGACTTGTGCAGCCCCAGGGGCCACGTGCCGCAAAAAGATAAAGCTGGCCACGTGCATTGGACGTGACAGGATCGATGCAGAGTATTTCCTTCGTGCACCACAAGAGGTTCACTTGCATTTTCCTGCAGAGAAATGTGCTCCCAGGGAGTGTCCGGGGGAATTCAACTCGCCTCCAAAGGCCTTGACGCTTTTTAAGGAGATCTGGGTGACGCTGCACTCCGCAAGGGCACGGCACAGCCTGTTGCATCCCGAGAAGAAGCAGTCATGTGCTGGTGAACCCACCTGGGCTGGGGTGGCCTGCCTGTGCCTTTTGGTAGGAGAATCACAAGCAGGCCTCGTATTCCACAGAAACCTGGAGGGCTTTCTGCTGTTCTGTGAGTTCATGGGAAAGTGTCATACCTTTTTTTAAAATAAATTTTCTTGTTTCAGATTGTGATGATGTCAGTCCAGAAGTTTGAATCTCTGCCTGGCTCCTGCAGTCCCCATTAGCTTTGCTTTGGCAATAGCTGTACATTTGCTTTAACAAAAACAGACAACTCTTGCTGTGGCACTTCCTAGTGTTTTGGAATCAAAAGGTGCTTCTACAAGCACTTTGCGAGACAGAAGTCCTGCACCTGCCGAGGGAGATAGAAGGGAGCTGAGCAGGCAGCTGGCTGGGCAGGCAGGCAGAACTGGAAACAGAAAATAGTGCGTTTCCATTTAGCATTTCAGTATTTTCAACAGAAATTGATTTCCACATACACATGTTTTCATCAGAAAGAGAAAAACATTTATCTAGAACACCTTTAACTATCTGTGGTGGCAGGGATGGATTCCTGTCCAGGCCATAGGAAAATCATAGGGAGTCTTTCCCTTGTCCTGAATCGGCTCTGAAAGCAGCTCTTGTAGATCATCAGGGGGAGGCCTTGCAGTTCCATCCACATTCCCTAAATTGCCTCTTCTGGATGTACTGCTTGTTGCACCATTGGCAGTGGCTTGGCCTGAACCTTTAAAATTATGTGTCTGGTATTTCTGTTGACTAAGAACAGAAGAAGAAAAGAGCTTTTCATTACCTCTCCTCATAATGCCTTCCTCAGTTTTTATTCATCTTGATAACCTCAGCCATTCTCTGCTCCCAGTTTAAAAGAGCTGGGCGAGTCTGGTTGAAACCACACGTTTTCCACACAAAGGGCTGCACCACATCCTTATGGTGACAAGAATATTCAGGCTCAGGGTACATCGAGAGCTGGGAGCCCATTCTTTCAATTAAAAAGAAAGAGAGGTATTTTATTTGTATTCCTTTGAAAATGCCCGCTGAGGTGACACAGGCACAAAGCAGACTCAGCCCACACAACCCTGAATGACAAGCCCCCATGTGGGATAAGTAGTGGAAACTTCCAGCTCAGTGAAACCCAGATTATTTCACAGAAGCACCTCCAGAATGAAAACTGAATGTTGTGCCAGCCAGGAAAATCAAGGTATGTAATTTATCTGTGTCTGGCCTGCCTCTCCAGTGCTCTTACCCCACCTTTATTCTTCCTTGTGTGCTTTCTGTCTTAGACTTGTAAGCTCAAGGTGTTGAGGGAGGAGAAGGCTGGCTGAACTTTCATTTCCTGCAAGGGTTTCCTGTATGATGTAAGAATGAGAGTGGGAGCAGCAAACAGCTCCTCAAGCATTAACTGTGTCAGGATGTTTGAGATTGTTTGAGGCAAACGGTACTCAGAGGCTCAAAGCAAAGTTTTTCTCCATCGGTAAGTTTAATCATTAGGGGATTATTTTTTTTAAACTTTTCCTTCTCCCCAGCTCTCATTGGAATTTGAAGGTTAAGAAGGGGCCCAACAAGCTGAAAGGAAATGTCCCCTCTCTTCAAGTTTATTATTGAAAGTGGCCAGATGTCATTTGTTTGTGACTAGAAAAGGGAAGTTATATTACAGAATGTGACACTTCAAGCCCCATTGTAAAAACAAAAGTGAAAATGGAAAAGCATTCAGCTGCTCTCATTTACATTTGTGATCCACAGCCTGAGGCCCTTTGACACGGAGATAACTGAATTTTATCACACTTATGTACACTGCGAGTGTTGTCTGTCCTGTACACTCGACTGGGAGTGTACAAGATGAATCCAGAGCCATCTGGACTGGTGGGTGGTACTCTAGTGGAGGACATGGACTGCATGAACTGTTTTCAAGTAATATAACATTAAGGCTTTTTTCTTTCCCAGTCCTAGCTGGAATACCCTCTTGTACTTGGACTCAGACCTGTGAGTTGTTGCCTTGTGTGGGATATGAGATCTGCTAAGAAAAGTTTTGTAAAGTTCTTCATCAATGAGCTAATTACTCTGGCACTTGATTCTAAGCAATAATGAGAGTGGAGGAGGTAGAAACACCCTTGCTTGTAGCTGTCCAACTAACTTTGATGAAGAGGCACCAGACAAAACATTGGTTACCATCCATTCGTGTATTTATATGAGCATTAAGGATCATCTGCCATTGTCAGAGAATGAGATGGTTTATACTACCCCGTAATGCTTACACCAGCAAGGCTTCAACATGCCCACCTGAAAAAACTCGGGCTGGTTTTGTTTTTTGAGGAACATTAAAGAGATAAATTCACTAGTGAATTCATGGGTTACAGCAGAAATTATACATATGGCATGACATCATATTCAGGTTCCCTAGACCCAACCAGTTGTTATGAACTTCTCCAGTGAAAGAATGTCCTGGAATAAAAGACACATTCACACTACAAGTATGATTCACCCTAGCTTCTCCATAAGTCTGCACAATTTCTATGCCATGAATAGCCAAAGAATATGAACAAGAGGTGAGACCAGCAATTCCTGTCCCACAGACTTCCAAACATGAGCAGAATGTTCCAACCATATCACCAAGTGCTGGACATGCCCTGAAAAACAAATAAAAATCTCTGTGCTGTCACTCAGATTGTCTGCAAAGTGCTCTCAGGAGGATTTCTTTTACCAGCCAGGAATTACTACCCTTGAGTAATTACATCTTGGATCTAGGAGATATTCAACTGGAAAGCAGTTAAAAAGTGGTCGAGGTTTTTTTGGGCAATATAACAGAAAAAAGTAAAACAATAGTGCCAAAAAATGTTCCCAGGCACCAAAATGTGTTTATGTCGCTAAATTGTTGCTGGGGTTCCTGGCATATTTCTGGCTAATGCTCAGTAACATTCTCCCAAAATTTTCCCTGCCTGTGTCAGGAGATGGCACAAGCCATGGGTTAGATCCATTGGTAGAATAAATCTGCCTATCCCATGCTGTGGTGGACAAGAAAGCTCAGGAGTATGGATGTACCTAGAACATGCCTCTAGGTCTCAGGGTTGGCAGAGTTTGAGATACTAGCATAGATACAGCTACTGGGACAGAAAAAGTGAAAATATTTTTGTTAATCCCACTCCTACTTTATTAGTCATACCACCAGCATGTTTTGGAAGACTACAGGAGACATACCAGGAAACTACTGGAGACAAACTTCACACTTTTCTGGGGGAAAAAACAAGTAAGGAGGTCAAAGAACATGCCTATGTACTCAACAGAGAAAGTAGCTTGTCTGGGATGGGTAAATTTTACTCAGAGCCTGAGGGTCCTCAGGTGTGCTTTTTCACGTGCCATCACAGAGAAGCTGTGAGCTGTGTTCCAGGCCATGTGGAGGCAGAAGCATTCAGCTTGTATTTGTGTATCACCTGAAGATGTTTGGGTTTTGGCTATTGCTAGCAACACCTGTGCCACAGGATAAGACCACTCCTGCTGCAAATGAATTCTCCATAAAGAAGAAGACAGGAGGGCTTAGAAAGGGTAGTGGGTATCTTTCTGGTCATACTGTTGTGAAGAAATCTTGTCAGGATCTTATCAGGATATCTGTAGAATCATCCTGGGTAACAAGAGGAGAAAGGGTTGATAAGCCATTGACAAAGGGATATACATCAGTATTTGCAAACTGAATAATGGGGTGTCCTTTCAGAAAGAATCAGTTGGGTGTTCTCAATGACGTCTGCAAAACAGAGGCAAAGGAACTGGGTTCTTGTCTCAGTATCACGTGAAAATGCTGCCTGGGCTAAAGGAACAAGACACACTCCTTACCATATCTATGTGTGATTTTCCAGGCACTGCAATGGGGATGAATAGTCACTCAAAGAGCTGCACAAACTGATTACCTGTGTTATCAGTACACAGAAATCAGAAGTCTATGGACAGTCATATGGATGCCAACTACACTGTTTTTCGTTAGATTTAAACTAGGGTGGGATCATGCAAAGCCTCTGGAACAACACAACACCTGTTAGTTACACTGAGGACTGTTACAGCCTCTGTGAGATACAACTATTGGCTCTGTCTCATGTGTGTCAGCGTTACTCAACCCAGCTGGTTGAAATATTCTGGATTGCTTCACAGATCTGGTACAGATAGCCTGTCTCTGAGTCAGTGAACTGCCAGGTCACAGTGAAAACATGCTTTTCCTCTGTGCTGTCTTTCTTCACTAGTAATAGCCTAATTTCCTTGGAATTTGACATATACAGATTATGAGTGATTTTGTACATTTTAATCTGATCAGTTGCTCCCAGTAATTGATCATTTCTCAAAAGTGAAGTAATGAAGGTATTCCAAAAGGGAAGTCAAATTCTTAAGTCTTCCCTTTATGCTGCACAAGGTATTTAAGGAACTAAACCCATGCCTTAAATGTGCAATCATAAAACAAATATGAGGGGTGAACATAACACAAATAAGAGCAGACTTGATTTAGTTTGAGCATTAAAAGAGTTTGTGGGGTTTTTTCCATTTGCCATGCAGCCTAAGGTCAGACTGTCCCAACTGCAGATAATACAGAACTCTAGTATAAGTGAGGGGTAAGGTTTCAATAAGCTCATTTGGCTTATTTTTCTATAATGACAGTACCAAACGAGCAGCTGACACAGGACTCACAGGGCATCGTGCAGCAGGCAATCTGCAGGACCAGGTCCAATTGCAGTCCAGAGTTCAGTGCCCCTTCCAAGCATGATTTGTGCCTAGATGGAGCAAATCTGTGATAGGGTGTGTGGACCAGTCATCAGTCTTAGCTGGCCAGGACAAAGCTGAAAGGTAAATGAAGTAAGTGAAAAGAAGTCATTTCAATTGAAAAGAGGATCTCAGAGATTTGTGTTCCTGGCGTATTCCTATACTCAGCGGGGCTTTCCAGCACAAACTAACAATGGACCAATTTAAATGTGCTCAGTGGATTTGGGCTCACAGACTGAGCTCAGCCAGAGGATTCCAAGAACATTCCTTGCGGAGCAGTATTTGCCCTGGAACTGGACGCCATCCGTCCAGAAATACACCAGATGAAGAAGCAGCTGCTAGAAAGGAGGCAGAAAGCTGGCGTACATGAACCCTGTACATACTGCTCTGTCCTAATATCCATGAGGAAAGGGGCATTCTGATCTGGCTCATGGATTTAGTAAACAGCAAGGACAGATGATGAGTTTATGCTGCAAAGTAAGGAAGACTGACATAATATGGGTGAAATGTCAACCATGGGGAAAAACACAGTGATACAAAGGAGTTCTATGAGTACAAGGCTGGACATGGCAGAAGCAGCAACACCGGTGTCTTCTATCACACTACATGGCAGGAAGGGGTAAAGCCTGGAATTGAGCACCAAGTCTATCAGTTGAAGAGCACTTGAGATTGAATGACAGAAGACAGGAAAGGCATATGTCTGTACTGATCCAGGTCAAACATAAGTAATGTTAAGATTATGGAACAGAACATCCAAACCTGGAGCAGCCTGTAGCTCATCTAACAGAACGAGTGATGAGGGAGTGTGGGCTCATCCACGCAGCAGTTTTGAAAATGGGACAAAGTGGCATCGCAGTGCAGTCAGTGCTTGGCTATTTGTGTAACAGGGCCGTGGGAGAGGAGCAGCACAAAGTGGATTCACAAAGTGGATTCAGAAGGACTCCCACAGTGATCCTGTGGTGGGTGCACAGAGCCAGCCCAACTCCTGTCCCGGTAGAATGGTGTCATTTGGGCCAGGGCCCACTTGAGCCTCTGTGTAGGGGTCTCCATGCTGTCATCTCCTCCAGCCTGGGGACACGATGCAGTGACACTTGGCTTAGCCCACAGGCAGCCAGCTCAGGCTCAGCCGGATGTATCTGTTCAGGTTCCTTACTACCCAAAACCAGCTGAGCCATTTTCCAGCCCAGGCTGACTGTGACATCCACAGTGGTCTCCTGCTGTCGCAAGTTTGCAGTTGTCCACCAAAGATGGAGAAGACCCGAGTAAAGTGGTTCTTATCATAGCTGGATGATTATGGGTAACGGCAACTGAATACATGCTTATGTTCCAACATGTTATTCCATGAGAATTAAGCTGATTAACACTTGGAGACCTCTACATGTCAGTTGTAAAGTCAGTTGGGATTTAGAGCAGGTCTCACTCATGTTTAATTTCTTCAACAGCACACAGCTCTTAAGTTCAAGATACTGAAGCATCAGCCATGAATACACATATACCTCTGGAAGCTGAGGTGTAGCTGTGTATGCTGGTTTGGGCCAAATTCAGGGAAATGTCCAAAAGGAACATCTCCTCAAAGGAAGGCAGGTTAAAGCTGCCCCTCCCCCACCAGATTCGGGAAAAAAAAGATTTTCCTCAGAGGAAAGTGAAAGAGAAAATAAAAGCTTTTTATTTAACAAACACATAGGAAAAGAATAATAATAATGCTAAATAACAAAACCTCTCGTTGTGAGAGAAAACCTGAAAGATTTTAGAGTCCTGTGGGTGCGGTCTCTCGCCTCCTCCTTGGAGCTGGGTCAGCATGGGCCCCCCCTCCGGGCCTAAGGCCTAAGGTGGAAAATTTCCCAGTGTGTTCTGGTGTTCTGAACAAGTCCAGAAGAGAAGAAGGGAAAAGCTGAAGTCCCAGAAGAAAAAAACTTAACTCTCTGTCTCTCTCCAAAGAAACAGATCCGAAAAGCTGGCTGAAAAGCAAGAAGAGTGCTTCCTCTGCTCCTCAGCAGCAGCAGCAGCTAATCTCTGTGTCCTTGAAGCACAAACTGTTTTCAAAAGTTCGCTCAGTTCTTTTCTCTCTCTCTCTTGCACCCAGTTTTAAAGGCATAGAAAGGCTCAGGAATCATGTCTGGGCATAGAGCGGTGATAGGGGATACAACAGCATAAAGTCACCCCAAGACACTGTGACAAGGATGCATTCTGATGAACTTAAAAGTGTGTCATGTAGCTGCCAATCACAGCTGAGTCAGACAGGTCCTGACTGCTGGAAGTGGCTGTTCAGGCTTGTCATGTCCCCTTTTCTGAAGAATAATGCAAGCTGCCTCACTGGGTGGTAGGTTAGTCTTGAAGACCTACATTAGCTCTAGGTTCTAGAGACAGGTTCTAGAACTCTATGAGTCCTTATTCTCCTTAGCACATCTACAGCACATCAAACTACTAAATTAAACATTTGGGATGATAATCAGTTCATGGAAAACTGCTTCTAGTATTTGAACTTACCATCGTCTAAATGTAAAACCACTTAGAGACAGTGATGGCCAGGAAGAAATCATTGTTTCATAATGGTCAGAGCATGAAAAGGTACAAGATGGGTTTGCTTAGATAATTTCTAAATAAACATTCAGATGAGACAAGGCTGGGGAAACATGAGCCATGATGATGAACTACATGTACAGTTTATAATGCAGAATGTATTGTGTCTTTGGCTTAAAAAGCTGGGTGCAGTGTAGAGAAACACTGAAGTTCAGTTTGTTTATGCTGAATGAGGTAGGGCTCCAACTTCCCTGAAGTATTTTGGAAATCCCTACCCCTTCTTTTCATGATCTTCAATGCAGCATGTCTGTGGACTTGAAAGACTTCTAACACAGCCTCACTTGCCTGTAGCTGAACTGAAGAGTTTTGACCATGCTGTGCTACCCAGGCTGGTTCAAAAAGCCAAGACACTGCTAAATTCTGACACTGTCAAACAACACGTTGAATTTTCTTCAGTGGTCTTGAATCTCTGCGATTACATCTTTAACACATCAATAACTTAGCCTCTGGTTAGCAAGGATTGCTGAAGCATGACTAATCAGCAGATGAAAGTGTCTTTGTGGGGATTAGCTTTAATGAAAAGAAAAGGGATAGTTATTTTGGTAGTTTGAAATCTTCCATAAATCAAAGCGAATACTGACAAAGCAGGTTCATACGGTAAGAATGAAGCTATTGTGAATAAAATTAAGGGAACAGCTACTTCTATATAAATCACAGGCCAGGACAGCATTTGTAAGAGAGTTCATGGGAACAAGATCATTTAACTTCTTCAGGTGTAAATAAGTGATATTTAGCTAATGTTAAAGCATCCCTAAGGAAAAACAGATGGATGAGGGTCCTTAGTAGGGAGTTTCTTTCTTGGTTTTAATTTTCTTTTATTTGCGTGCAAATAATACCCAGCTAGTTTATCTTGACCACTTTATTCTGTGCAGGGACAAACATCCAACATGTAACTTGGTATTTACCAGTTTTTTATTGCCAGAGAGGAAGACATAGCAAGAGAAACTTTAGTCTTGATCCCTGATAGCAGTTGTTTCTGGGTGGTGTAAATTAGAAAGTTTCTTCATCTTCTATAATGTGGCTTGGAGGAGCTCACAGGGACCATGGGGATAGTGGCAAATAGAAAGAAATGCAAACTCTACACCTTCTGGGGAGTATTCATGTTCAGCTCCTGAACTTTAGACCTCCTATATAGTCCTGTGTGGTTAATGTGCTGTATAAATAATCACCTCTTGAGCTCCTCCAGGCAGTGACTCAGAGCACCCACGCTGAAAGCTTAACCCTCTCCAATGACTGTATGGGAAGCCTGGAGTTAGACTGTATGTGTTGATGTACCTTACAGCTCTCTTCCCTTTATGTTCCTCTGTTGGTTTATGCTGTGCCTTCTCCATTGCTTTATTGTGACTTTTACATTTGTCGCAGGTAAATTATCGCAGATGTGCGAATGAACCCCAAACGCAATATTCCAGTGGGTCTCTCTGCCTCTGAGTTAATGGGACATCCTTTCATCTATCCTGAGGCAAATGGAAAAACTGCTCAGATCCAGGTTCCCTTGCTTTCACCTGTGCTTTTGTACTGCTATCTTATGTACTGTTTGAAAAAAAAGCTAATAAAACCTTTGGTCTGCATGTTGCAAAAACTGATGTAAATGGTTCACTGGAAATCACAAATGCTTGCTCATCACTCTGAAGAAATGTGGCATTAAAGGTAAGACTCTACATAGAAATATTGGCTTGAAGTACTGCTCAGTTACATGTTTGGAGAGCTTCCCATACGCTGGAATCTTTCCATTTGGGTGCTTTTTGTTGTTTTTTTGTCTTTTATGCTGTCTTTTTCTTGTGCTCTCACAGTACAAGCTTTCGTGAGATTCCTGATTGAGTGACAGAGCTCTACTGAAGAGTTCGTGAAACAGGGCCTTACTCTAAGCTATTTAGAGCCCAGCTTGTTTTCATACTTTTAGACAATTTCCACATAGCTGAGGCTAATGATTATATATTTAATATGCATCTCTTTTCTAAGCAGTGCCAATTTTTCTTTCTCGCCATACAAACATGCTCTGTATTCAGAGTCAGAGTCAGTGGAAATGTGTGTGTGTGTGTGTGTGTGTGTGTGTGTGTGTGTGTCTGTGTGCTATAA
>VXAZ01004224.1:1405090-1586748 GCA_013399875.1 Gymnorhina tibicen | reverse complement strand
ACAGAGTGAGTGGGAATGTGTGTGTGTGTGTGTGTGTGTGTGTGTGTGTGTGTGTGTATCTGGGTTCTAAAATCATGGTTTGGTTATTTCAAGTTTTTTAGGGAAATTAGAGCAAATGACTGTGTGGTTACATAGTGACAAGAGTCAAATTAAGAAATAATTTTTGTGGAAGAATTTACCATGCTGCCTGGTATAATTACTCTTCTATTAAGTAGTTTTTAGGGTCATGGTGAAAAAATAAAAAATCCAGACCAACAAAACTCTGTAATTCATGATGTTTACATGATTCATAATTTATAATGGGAAGGAAAAGGAACGTTATGTGAAAAAATGCTATGCACATTTTTGCACAACATTCTACTGGTATATGAATCATGCTTGTCTTGGTTAACTCAAGGGAAATAATCCCAGTAATGTATGTAAGGCAGTCATGCCCACATGTCTGGGGTTTTTTATATCCAGATTTCAGTGGAAAGAGAGATACTTTTTAAACAGATGGCAAACAAGCCCCTTTCCCCCCAACTACTTAGCAAATTTAATAACATAGCTAATTATAGGACCGTGTATGTTAATCCATTCATGTGCTTGCTCCATATATTTAATGTCAGAAGTCAAAGAGATCTATGGAATTGCTGGGCAATGGCAGCTAAATTACATCCAGACCATATTCCCTCTTTAGGCATACTTTTGAGACTGAATCTCTTGGGATTTCTGTTGGCAATTCAGTACAAAAGCTAATATAAAATTCTATAGCTGCAGTCTGGAAGTGATGTTAGGAGAAGCTGAAATGCACTCAGAGGCTACATTTGCCTGGTCTAAGGTGATGTCCCATGTCACATTTATTCTCAAGGGTCAGAAGGAAGAAGGTGAGGACTGTTGTTTCCAGTGAATTTTCCCCTTGGCTGCTGCCTGTGTGCTTGGCTGGGCCAAGATGCTCCCAGAGCTGTTGGCAGGAGCACCACAGTCGTTTGATGAGTTTGAAGGACCATTCCCTTCCTCACTCAGAGCTACTGCATCTTCTCTAATCTATCTGGACCCTTTACCCCCCCCGGTCACAACTAATGGAATGCTAGACCGGGCCACCATCGATTCCATCACGTCAAGCACCTACCGAGACCTGCCTGCTGAGGGGCAGTGAGTAGCAGGAACCACCTCTACGTCTGTGAAGCATCAGCCCCATCTTTGACTGCGAGCTGGAGAGAGCTGCTTGGTGGTGTATCTCGTGGTATCCTGCGTGTGTTACAGCTAAAGCACGTGTGACGCCACTGGTGCTTTGAAAACATGCCTTTGTGAGGGGAGAGGCGTGCTGATCACCCCTGAGGAACAATGGCTCACTTCGCTGTGACTGACAGCCTTGAGTACCTCGTACCAATAAAAGCCTGATCTCAAGTGTCAGATGCTCTGAGTAAATATATAGGGGTTTCTTACATCAAAAGCTGTCTGTACAGTAAGGAAAACGAGCTCAGAGCCAGACCATCTCCTGGCTAGTTTTGTATTTGTCATATGTAAAAGATTTGTCAGTCAGGAAGATCTGGCTGTTTATATCACCAGTTCTTTTTATGTAGAATTCAAAGCATATTACCAAGAAAGTATAAAAATTCGGTTAAAAATGTGAAACTTGTAAGAGAAAACAGTAATACAGTCTGGAACAGGTTAAATACCAAAAAGGGCAGACAAAATTAAGAGTATCTGAGTGCCGTAATCTATGGATCTGCCTACACGTATCTGTTTGCTTCAAGTGCCCTTTGTGATCTGTCAGAATTATTTAAAAACTTTAAAAAATGTATGGAAATGAATTTAGTCACGTATCACAGACTAACTCGGGAAAGAGAAGAGTCTCGCAAATCACAGAGGGATTAAGGTGGGGGGGTGGGGATTCAGAAGTGAGGGTTGGTGACGTCTGTTTCTGTGCAAGTGCCATCCTCACCCTCCAAGTGTAGGGGCGAGGTGTCTCTCAGTTCATTTAACCATTGTGACACCTGTTTGGTTCCCACAATATGCAGAAAATTCAAAATATTCAGGCTGCAGAAAGTGACTGAAAGCTAATCTTCTGTTTGAGTTTCCTTGTTAATTCCCATTATTTTGTTAGTTTCATAATTAAAATTATTTTCTCTGAAATTTTAACTGTTGGAGCTGTCAGAAAAGCAAAACTGCAGTGAGTTTACAGGCTGCTACACTACCCCTCAGAAATGCAGGGTTTTTCCCCAGCCACTTGGTCTGTCCCTAAAGCTCTTAGTGGGGTGAAGGTGCTGATGTTCACCCTGTTTCTGCTGCAGGCTTGTGCCTGAAGAGCAACAGTCTCATACCTCTGTGCAGAAGTCTTCACCTAAAAAAGCATTCCAGGAAGGATTTCCACTGAGACCAGCCCCGTGACTCAGCCTCCTCTGCTACTGCTGGCTGTCTCTGGAGCCACATCCTGACCTGTGCTTTCCCTTGGAAGGCAGCATCCCTTCCCCACAGATGTATTTATCTGAAGTGCCTTGCAATACTAGAACAACCCCTCCCCCGACCCCTATATTCTATATTCTTCCCAAAATCTGTAGGTTCCTTTTAAAAATAGAGCATGCCCTGGCTGCGTGTCTCACTGGGCAGAGGGCCTACTGCCTGTCATCCTTGATGTCTTTCTTACTACTTGTTTCAGCTGGTTGTTTTCTCGGTATTTAAAGGCTTTGTTGTGTTCCACACTTTCAATTAAGGAGGAAGAATGCTCTCTGTGTTGTAAGAGTGAAACTGGCAGTTGTATACTTTGGTTTGTAGCATAAACAGTTGCACAAGGATTCATTGGCAACCTTCCCTTCACTAAGGAGGCTATCAGCTAAATGTCACAGATGTGCCTGGGACTTGCCAAGAGCTGGAAATGTACTGGGAAACTTCTGAAAATGCCCTCAATTAAAAAAATAAAGCTCTCAAGGATCTAGTGGACACGTTAGCTGCAGTAGAGGATGGAGGCCCTCTGAGTGTATGGTCAGCATCTCTTCCTGTGCACCCCTCCTTACCTCTGCAGTCCTCTTCCTCACACAACAAGCTCTGCCTCTCCCTCTGCTTGAAGCCAGTCTTCTTCCTCAGCAGCTCATTTCTTCCGTGTGGCCTATAAAGCTGAGCTTTTCCCTCTCAGCAACAGGATCACAAATAACATAAAGCATTAAAACTGCCCTGGCCCCTTGATGCCTTCGCTATAACTAAAGCAACAGCATGATCTTGTTGCTGGAATGCTTACCTTCCCTTCCCTCGTCACCCATCATCACTTCATGGTTTGACTACAGCCTAATCCTGCAAACACTTCCTACCCAGCAGAGCACTTACAGCACCTAAGTAGCCCACTGACATCAGTGGATTATTCCAGGTACTACATCCTAGGAAAGCTAAAGAAGTGTTTGTACCACTGGCCCGTTTGGTTTGCAGGCTCTTGGGGGATATTTCCTTTTGTCTATAAAGAGGCCTGCACACGCATGGCGCTGGATAAATAATTAACAATAACAGAACTCACATCGAACTAGTACATATGGGAACTTGTACCCCCAGCTTTCCTGGCTGCTAGAAGGAAAATCACAGAATTATGGAGTTTACAGAAAGCCACCTGATAGCATATCTGGGTTTGTGGTGTTCCCTTCACTTTGAGAAAGTGTTATCTCTTCCTCTGCACCACAGGAAACATTGAAGGGCCTTCACCTGGCAAGAAATGCACAGGAAACATATTTTAAGTTCAAAATCTGATTAATATCTCCCAAAGGTAAATTAAAGCTCTTATCACCCTGTCTAACCTTTAATTGCACAACACAGGAGGTCTGGGTTTTATCAAAATATTGACTCTTTTTGTTTTAAGATTTCTTTGGCTTTCAGCAATGTTGCACAAATTATTCCTTGGTGAAGGCCTTAAGCAATAAAATAAGCTGCTAATTTTATTTCCGATGGACTCACCCTTTTTGTTCTCAAATTCTGTTGATCTCTTTTCTCTCTGAAATATGATGGAATGAATTTGAATAGATCCAAATTATTAAACAAAAATAAAAGATTAAACCAGGAAAAGCAAATATAGAAATAAAAGCAGAGCTGAGAGGCTACAGAGGTTTGAAGCTCTATGTGATGTTACAATACAACTTCTGGACTAAAGAGAAAAGCAAAATACTCCCTTTATTAATACGATTAAGAAGGAAAACAAACTGAAGTTATTTGTTGGAACATAGTCTTCTCCTGACTGAATCCATGAAAATGAGCCTTTCTGTAAAGGCTCTATGTCATGCTCATACATTTCTCAGGCTTACATCATCTGTTGCTCAGAGAGAAGTTTATCACTCCAGTGCAGTAGTCATGAAGGAAGGTGGTTTCCTCCTCGGTAAGAAGACTTCTATTTCCTTATGGGGAGGGTGACATACCTACCTCACATTCAGCTGCTCTACCTGCCACGTGCTTTTGCAAACCCGATTGAGCTCAAAGATGCACAGGATAAGATTACTACGAATTTTTTGTTGCATTGACAATGTCTTTTAATAGCAGGTAGAATATAACTTTCCACCTTCAAAGAAAGCTTTAGCCACCAAAACATGGAAGTCACTGGGCTATGTTTCATCTCCATGGAAAACATTCAATTTTTTACAGAACAATTTAATATTCAGTGGTTCAGAAAGGACAAAAGTAAACATGAGTGACTGCCTCGTCATCAGCTAATACTGATATTTCACTATTTTAAGGAAAAAACTTGGAGCACTAGACTTTTTCTACCCTACTCTGCAAGTACTCTAAGCACCAGGTAATAGGAATAGTATTCCTTTCTCACTAATTTAGTAAGTGTTGAATAAATCTGTTCAAAGTGAAGAGGACGAGCTGGAGAGGTGGATGATGCCCTGCTTCAGCTGACAGTACGGCCTGGTGGACCAGGGCATTCTCTGAAGCAAGATGCAGAGGAAGAAGTTAGTCTCCAGTCTTAACTACTGAGTAAAAAGCAGATTTTTGTTGGCAAGAGTTCCTCCTTCACCAGTACTTTGTATCTTGCCCAAAGCAGTAAGAATCCGTGAACATCTACAGGATAGGGGATCCTCTCCTTGGGAGGAAGGGAGCATCAGAGTCCCAAAGTGACTGGAGGAGGAAATAGTTCATGTGGCTAAGATCAAAGTGCTCCTGAACATGCCCAGAAATTGAGATTTTTGTGGGCAGTCTTCTGCTTTGAGAAGTTGTCTGTCTGTGCACTTTAAGATGTTTTCTGTTAGACCTGGGATACACGGAGATTTTTCCATGCTAAGTTTGTCACCAAGTAAGGCACTTAAACATTTGTCTATTTAGAATATAGGTGCTTCTGTTTTCAGTTTGGCAGACAGATCATTTGTATACATAAATTCACATGTACATAGACACATGCACAAATGTATGTAGTTTGAATGCATTCACACACATAGAAGCATGCAAGTGTATAAATAACATTTAAGTAAAGTGTTTATATATAATGATTTTGTGTATATAAATATAAATAAATAAATAGACATATATATTTATAAATAAGAAAAGTTTAGCTCCATTTTAAAAAGCCAGTACTGGTCCCTTTTTACAGATTTTGCAAAACTGCCATTTTGTCTTAATTCTTTAACAGAAAAAAAATATGAAGGACTTCTGTTTGTAGAAAGAAAGGGGTTTTTGGTTAACCAAAATTTAAAAGAGAATAGCAAAAAAAGTTCCTGAAAGCTAGTAAATCCCTGATTTCTCACAAACTCGTGTTCACAAAAATGTTCTCACAATATTTTTGAAGTATGTGT
Organism: Gymnorhina tibicen; assembly: GCA_013399875.1. Taxonomy (NCBI): domain Eukaryota; kingdom Metazoa; phylum Chordata; class Aves; order Passeriformes; family Artamidae; genus Gymnorhina; species Gymnorhina tibicen. Next base: position 1,581,004 of record VXAZ01004224.1, on the reverse strand, counting down.
GGAAACTTTTTCTTCAGCTGTTGAGCAAACACAGCAATTAGGAGTACAACTGATGCTAAGGGAAGGGACAGAAATCCTTAAGGCACAGGAGTCTTACACTTACTCTTTGGGTGCCTGCAAAATCTGCTGTAAAATTTTGTACATAAGGTTGTGAAGGCCTTGACAGTGTCCCTCCTCCTTAACACAAATGTTTAATACTTACTTTTGTAAGTATTCACAGCAGGCTGATAGATCTGTTGGTATTTCAAATCAGTTTCCAAATGACTCCAAAGGTGATATTCAAGATAATTGCGACCAGTTGGGATCACATTTTCAGAAGACATCAGAAAACTCTCATCCTTTCTGGTCTATTTTAACTAAGTCAGTGCTATTAACATTCTGGCCCCGGGTTGTTTTGTCTATGAGTTAGAAGAAACAATGAAATAGTAGCAACATATTTCTCCGTGCTGTGTTGATCACATGCAACAAGTATTTCACAATAATAAGAGCAGTTATGTTGCAGTGAGCTGCATACATTGACTGCCCAGCCTTGGGCTGGGTGACTTTTCTTTTGCAAGGAACTGTTGCATTTCTGTGCTCATTGAATTGTTTACTCCTACCATGTATTGTACATGGGAGCTGTAGTCTCTGCTTGCCAGATACTTAACTACACCATTTCTCGTGCATCTGTAAACAGCTCCCAGTTTTACAAATTATCAGTGGGGTTGAACTTTCATTCGCCAGTAACCCCAGCAATATGGCCTTGGTTATTAAGGCTGCGTGTAAGAGCTGGTCAAAGTACAGTTACTGTGCTGCACTCTGGATGAGAACTTCTTCCTTGACAAGAAAAAAGTTCTGCACCTTTTTTGCTTTATATTTTGTCTCCATATTGGAGGAGGTCAAGTTTGGTTTGCAATAAATTGTCATTTTATGAAAATAGAAGGCAAGAAAGTTCAATTTAAGTACTTGGGTTACCACAGACAGATGTCACATTTTGATTTTTTTTCCCCTATCCTGTTTAAACATCTCTTCTTTGTTTTGGAGCACATGTGAAGACCTCCTGTCTTTAAACCTAAATAATTTTTAAAAATTCTAGTCTATTTCCAGGCAGTTCAAATACGGTTAATTTGGGGTGGGGTGGGGGATGGAAACAGGCCATTTTAAAACAGGGAATTAGATAACATTGACTTTACTATTATTGTCCTTAAATATTTTTAACAGGTACCAGTTATTTAGAAAAAAGAAAATCTATGCTGCACATACAATCACAAACAAAAGTATATAAGCAGGTTTAGATTATCTGTTTTAATGCACAAATATATATTTAATATATTTAATATAAATATATTAATATATTAATATAATTTAATAGATAGTTAATATATTAATTTTGGTGATAAGCATAAACTGTTTTATCTAGGATAATTTTCTTCTCATTTATTGTATGTTGTTAGATAAAACTTCATAGGTATTCAGGCTCTCCTAGATCCTGGTTATCACAAATAAAGGAAAATTTGGGCCTTAAATAAGTTATATTTTTAGGTTAGCAACCACTCTGTTTAGCTTTCCTCCTTCTCATAAATCAATTATTGAGGTCTATTTAATTAAGAACAGATTAGAAACATTTTCATTGTTGTTTTTTAGATTTCCTTTGTCCTGAAGTGCTATGGAGTTAAAACACCAAGCACAAAAGTGCACAGCCAACCATGACTAACTGCATAAAGCAAATAACAAGCTGTACAATCAAAAACAAAAGTCAGTGCCGCTCATGTGGAATAATAGAAATCATACCACCACAACACTTCATACACGTCTCATCTACCGATGTACACACTTGCTCAGCTCATATCACACCTCAGGAATGCAGTTACAAACAGCAAAGGACTGCAGGAGAGGTAAATACCCAGAGGGGAAGCAGCATTTCCCTGTGCCTCATCTTGACAGTACCTCACGCCTTCAGCTGGGGGTTCACCGGCCATGAGGAGGGAAAGGCAGAGCGATCTGTTACTCAGGACAGGCTTTTCTCCTTGCAGTTCTTCCAGAGATGTCCTTGGGGAGCTATGCCAAATATACACATTGAATACTATTGCCCAGGGCAGATGACTTGCCATGTTTAAGCCAGAAGGCTGATGGAAGATAGCCATTATCCATTCTCACTGGTCACAGAACCATGTCCCCCGAAAGCACACAAAATCATCATTCCATGTTGTATTCAGGGCTCTGACACAGTCCCTGTCTTTTCTATCATTAAAAATCACCTTCCATCCTCTGCGTAGTTTTCTCAGGGGTTGCAAAGGCCATTCTTATTTGAGCAAAGAAACTAATACCTGTTTATAGGATGCAACTGAGAGAGGGGCATGCTGGATTTGACTGGGAGAAGATATAAAGATTTTACCAAGCATATTTTTTTTTTGCTTAGTGTTTCGAAACAAGCAAACAAAAACCCAGCCCTCTGCCATTAACTGGAAAACAAATCCAGCTTAAAATTTTTGCTCAACTCTCACTGCAGGAAATGGGAAACCTTCTGCTGTTTCATGGGGAACTGGAGCAGGACAGAAAGATGAGAGCAATAACAAGCAGCCACCCACCAATAAAATGCAGGTAGTAAAGCACTGTCAGAGAGATCAAGGGCTTTGCATACACTTTAGGAAGGATTAGATTTCATTGTCACTTCAGGCCAAGGAGGAGGAGATTCCATATTCCTGCAGTCATTCATCCCCAACTACTCCCCTGCTCCTAAGGTTCCTCTCTGCTGTTACCCAAAGACCCTTTAAAAATGCTGCTGATAAGTGCTAAATATTTTAAATCCTATGACTATGACTTCGATCAGAAGAAATTAAATGCCAGCTTAATTATCTCTTGAATTCAACGAGGACTCTAGCTGACGGGTAAATTCAGCTCCACTGTAAATGGAAGGGGAATGATGGGATGGCTGGGAACAGAAATCTACACCCTGTTCTGCAGCTCTGCAGCCCCAATGCTGCCTTGTTTTGTATTTGTCAGAAGCAGCACATCTGTCCCTTTGGAGACCAGTGCTACATGTCAATGTGAGAACAGAAACTGCCAGAGTGTGCTGAGCTGTTGACAGGACAGTGTTCCACTGAAGATGATAATTCAGATATAAGATTAACCATGTGTATTCCCATCCTTTGAGCCGTATCAGATACCCCATTCTCCCAGTGATGAGCCTTTTCCTGTGCGGGTTCTTAGTTTGCTGACCCCTGGAAGGTGTTGGAAAGATTTTCTGAGAGGATACCTGAGTGTCCTATTTTCTCTTTAGCATAATTCCTCCTGCTTAATCAGTTCTATATGTTCAACACTGATGACAATTTGTGTTCTGAGTCCTTAAAGTGTTGAGAACAGTTCCTTCAGTAGTCTGCTAGATAGGCAAACTGGCTATCCTAAGCCTTGTTCCTTATTCCTGCCTCATTCCAAAGGACCAGCTTGCACCTTAAATCCACTTCTGTAAAACACGGCATTTGCTCGTCTTTGAAAGTGCTCTGAGACATAGGATGAGATGTGTGGGATGTGTGTGCAACGGGGAACAAAATTGTACTTAGTGCTTTACGCACAGAAGTTGGACAAAATCTATACCTCAAAGAACATATAATCTAAAAAATAAAAATAAATAAAAAATATTAACTGCTGTCAGAAAAACAAACAACCCTTTTAGAACTAATAGTAACATTCAAACATACTGATAGTCTTTCAGTGTCCATCATTAGCTACTTTTTAAACAAAACTAAAGTCTGTTCGGTTCCATGTGTACTTATCTTAGAAAGCAAAAAAACTGAAAAAATATCAGGTTACAGGAGAAAAATATAGTAGTTTTTAGATTATCAGAGTTAATTCCTCCCCGGCAGCTTTTAGATACTGACAGCTCAAGAACTAAGAGGAACAGCTGTGAACCAACAAGACTAAAGATGGGAGACAAGTCCAATGGCTGCTGCAACATCACTGATGCAAGAATTTGCTCAAGCTCTTGGGAGGTTGCTAGGGATAATGCCAAACTAAAGCACATTTCTGTATATGTGTGTGAATATTGCAGGATATTCTTTGAGAAAATAAATGCTGCAGGTGGAACAGACTGAAATTTCTTCACTGACACAGGAACCTTGGAATGCCTTAATGACACCAAAATGACATTGTGGTGTTCAGGTGCAGTATCTTGATGAGCTCCATACAGATGTCTTTGAGGTGCTATTGGTACCTGTAGGGAGCAGGAACTCTTTCTTCAGATTATTCCAGGAAAACCTGTGTCAGCCTTCACTGGGGCCTCTGTGATGAAGCTTTTAACCTGGGGCTTTGGGTTTCAAAGCACTGCCATCTGTGTACATTTGACAAGGCTGCACAGACTTTCTAACCTGTGATTACAACAATCATTAGTCAACCCTGCTTTTGGAAAATAGTTAGAAATTCTACTACTATATGACCCTCCTCCCCCAGTCCACTCCATGTTTCTACAGTTTTGAGAAAAAAGAGTGAGCCCCCCAACTCAGTTACTTGCCTTGTTTTATGTCAGAGTCAGAATCAGAATCAAGCATAGTTCTGACAAGCAAGAGAATCTGAAAAAAGAGTTTCACAGAGACAGTCTTTCTTTACTGCTGCCTTGATTTGAGAAGCTGAATGAGCTCTCTTGGGCCTAGACAGCTGGTTGCACACATTTGGTTGCAATTTGCTCATTGAGAGTGGGGTGAGCATCACTTTGCTACACTGCACATGCACTGGAGCAAGCCTGGTGCTCACTGCAGAGCCCACCTGCAACAAAGCAACTAATATTAAGTTTACTGGGATGGGGAACCCACCACAGAGGTTCTGTCAGTGCCAGGGAGACCATACTGCCAGTCTCCTTGTCACAGTCTCCCCAGTAAGCACAGCATCTTGCCCTTAGGACAGAGGAATGGGTTTTCCTCTTCCTTTTGTTCTTGTTCTCCATGAGAGGGGACAGTAATGCCATTTGTGTCTTGCATACTGGCAGGTACAGCTGAAGCACAGACTGAGGTTGTTTCTGAGCTCTCTGAGCTGTCTGATGAACTGAAGGAGCAGAATTTCTGCTCCAGCTGCCAGTTAGGCAGATAACATATCCCTGAGAAAGGTGGTGTGCAAGAGCTAATTATTTTTGTATGCTGCTGCCTGAATAACTTGAGTCTGCCAGGTGCCAAACGCCCCTGGAAATCTGTGGGAACTGAAAGGTTCAGCTTGTTCCTGACTCTTTTATGGAGTCAGACCCTAGAAAACTTCAAACTTTTAGAACAAAGGCTCCTTATCTGCCGGGGATGAGAGTGAATCATACCCATGAGAAACATGAAGTAGAAAAAAAGGACTCCAAGCGCTGGTTCTGTGAGAGCAGGATGCGTGTTCCCCTGAAAGCCCATCCCAGAGGTGAATCAATGCCACTGTACCTTGCACCATTTCCCCACATTGCTGTTCCTCTGCTTTTCTGCGTGAGTCACTGAGTTGTGATCTCTGGTTTTCGTGCTTCTACAATCTTGTGCAATGTTGTCGTGACTGTTATGCAGTTAAGCTTTATCTGTTTGTTGCATTAAATAAAATAATCTGTATTTTGGATAAATAAATGACCTAAATACCAGCATGTCTGGTCTAACACAGTAAGTTTGTAGAAAGTGGTGGCATGGGGAAAGCTTGGTTGAAACCTGGCTTTGGTGTGGTAGCCAGTCATTTGTTAGTTTTTAATTGTTCTTTTCCATTTTTTTCTCTTAGTTGTCTACTTGTGAGTAATAAAGAAAGAGAAGACACTGTCATTGTACACATGAACTGATGTGGTTTTACTGCATTTGGCCACACACTTAAAAGAAATATGCTGGTACAGAGCAGCCACAGGTCTTATCTCTGCTGCCACTCCTTTCACAAAAGAATGATCTTTACATCAACAGTTTCCACCCTTGGCTTGATAACGTTGCAGTCCTCCCTTTTGCTCTTGGTCCGAATGCAGAGATTAAAAACACTCAGTTGATGCAAATGGTGGGTTGATACAACACACAGAATGGGGTGTAGATGTGCTTCACACAACAGAGAGCAGAATTGAAGGGGAAAATGTTGCTTGGAGGCAAGACGCCTCTTTAATTGATTATGGCGAGGAAAATCAAATACCATATCTGCTTTTTTCCTGGAGTATATCGAAAATGATCATAACTAATATCTGTTCATGTTAAGCAAATACTTGTCAAGATTTAAACTTCTGTTTGCATACAACTCTGAGTAGTGCATCTTAAAGTCATACATATTCATATAGAATGAAGAATGCATAATGTTTGCATAAAAAGATAAGCTGTATGACTATATATGAAGACAACAACTACAATTCTCACAGCACTGTCATTGGTTAATTTTAAAATATTCAAGCATTATTTAAAAAACAGTAAGCTGGAACTTAAAACTACACTACAAAAAATTGTATAACTGAACCAATGCTGACTTGTTTTCCTCGATATTAATCAATTTAAAAGTTTCCCTTTTTTTTTCCTAACACTTTTTGTTAATTAATTATTATTTTAACCTCCAGTTACACGATCAGACTTCTTCTGCCTCTGGGCAATTGAGTTATGCTCTGATCTCGAGTTCTAAGGGAAATGTTCAATTTTATTTTTTTCCACAGTTGAATAAACAGTACCATGTATACTATCTCTTGTGTTAGAATAGTGTTGTCTTCACATAAGACTCAAATAATGGTATTAGTCATTCATTTCCTTGTACACATACACCCTATTGCGTGTTGACAGGTTTATAAGGATGCAGTGGCAGCCGTGGGTGCTGGGAAGCTCCTAGACGACAGCCTTTGAATCCTTGCAGTCCTGAGCAATGGTGCCTGAGTTAGTCTGTTTATTGTCTGCTTTCTCTCCCAGATGCTTGACTTGTCTGAAAGATTAATACATTAACAAGAGTGGTAAGGTCCAGGGTTGCACATCTTTAAGACATGTTTATTACCAGATGGCACATGAGATTCAAAGGTCACTGTGGAAGGTAACATTTTAAGTGAAACAACAATATTTATGTTCAAATACTATGCTGATGAGATCATACGGAAAAATGTTTCTGATTAAATTAGTTTATAAATAGCCACAATATATCTACTGAAAATTCCAAATGCCACTTTTAGTCTTACTTCTTTTATTCTATTACTTCCTAATTTATTTAGTAACACAAGACTACTTTCTTACATAAACAGACTAGCAGCTGGAAAAAAAAAATCTTTACTGGATGGACAATTCCACTTTCTTAAATAATTGAAAATCCAGTGTGAAACCTGGTTCTATTGTCTACTTGTTAAAGCTAATATTCCATATCAGAGTTTTTTAAGACCTGAAAGAAATTTCAACTTCTAAATTCTCTGAGGTAAAATACAGCTTGCAGTCATAATGACTTACTGGCTGATAGCTATGCTTATTTACAGGCAATATCATGTGCTACAACACATTTGACAAAAATCGTGTTATGCTACTTACACAGAATCCATACAATGGAAAGAAAATCCTTTTCTTTAGCATTTCCATAGGACTGTCTCACAGCTCATTAGTAAACAGTATCAGTAACGCTAAACCTGAAATCATGTTTATCCTCTCAAATTGTCACAAACTGTATGTAAATTCCAAAGGAAATAGTTTTGCATAGGTTTAAAAGGGCAAGTCAGCTCTTCATTAACATTTCTTATCTACCATGCCACACAGGCATTAAAATGCAGAGGATTTAAATGGTACTTACTTTTCATGTGATCCGTTCTCAACTTTCATAGCTCCTTCCACTGGATCCAGTCCTTGTTCTGAAAACTGTTTCAAGGCACTTAACGCTGCCTAAAGAAAAAATGAGTTGTCAAATAACCCACTGACACAATTGTATTAGCACCAAATGAAGGAAGGTGTGTGTTTTGATATTCCAGATTTAATTAATTTCCTGTATATTGAAGCCATGTAGGCTACAGAGCTAACAGAGCAGGTACACAACAGCTCCAGGATAAACAGCTGTGATATCTCCTTCTTCCTGGGCATATGAGTGACTCCCATTTGTGTCAATGCAAGCTTCATCACTTACATGAAGAATAGGATATACTTTTAGGATTCTTGGCTTTCTGGCTGTAAAGTCTCTCCAGCTTCCCCATGTGTGGGCTTTCCTAGAGCCCGCACTTCCCAGAGATCCTATGGACAAACTTTTGTCTTGCAGATGGTTGCAGAAGGTGTGAGCAGTGGGAAGAGGGTCAGCAGGACACTACCAGCACTCCAAAGTCAGATCTGGAACAATGTTACAGCCTGATGTCTTATACACACGTAGTGAAATGTGCTAGACAGGGAGCCAATATGGGGTGATTAGGGAGAATCAGGAATAGAAAAACAGTCAGTTTTTATCTAACATTTTCCTGTGCATTCTTCTTTGACCAACTTCTGCCTCATCTGCTGTGACCCCCCCTTCTTCTCTTCCCTCTATCTGCTTTGGTAAAAAAAAAATTCTATTTTGTAATTGATTCAGCAAAAGTTGATTATGAAACTCTCTGACACCACATGGCTGACTTTGAAAACAGAGCCAGCACAATAAAAGATCTGAGGTCAGTTCTACTGCGAAGGTGAAATGTACAGCAGAACCGCAAAATGGATTTTGCTTTTTAATCACTTCCTCCTGAGATGCATTCAGAACTAATCATAGGGGAAAGAAAAGGTGACTTTTCACAGACATTGTGCCCTAAGGTAACACCTCAAGCAGTGGAACTGACTGCAGGCCCTAAAGTGCTGTTCCCAGTGAAGCAACAACTGCTGCTCTCTTCTTGTGTTGGGACAGAAATAATCCATGTCTCTATCTTCATTTCCCTCAGAGAGCAGGGACCCTGCCTGGAACAGGAGCTGCCATTGTAATGAAGTACTAGATTTGCCTTTGTACTAATTCTTTGCCTGGATTCTCTCAACAGCTCCTTTGCTTGAAAGGTATGTTTATACAACTTAAATATTATTAGACAATGTGTATTTTGGTGAGATGAATAACAGCACAAAAATTGCCAGGCTGCCCTAAAGTAAAAGACCATGTGTCCCATATTTGTCTATAGTAATGACTAGCTGCTAAAGCCTCAGAAGGCTGTACAAGGTACTCCCACCCATAATGCATGAAACTAGAATCTTTCTAGTCTGTGAAATGTTATGGTTTGTGCCCCCATTGAAAAAAAAAAAAGTGCTAAACATTTTATAAAGTCTCTTGGTAAACCTCAGATTATCACTGTTACCTACAATCCACTCCACCTTTACCATGTGTTCTCTGGTATGAGATCCCATTACTGGATCTTTCCCTGTTATCACTCGCTGAGTTGCCCAGAGAGAATTCTCTCTTTCCTTATTTCTTCCAGTTTTCTTGATGTTTTGATATATTTCTATTCTTCGTAACAGTTCTTTCTCTACCACCTCATAGTGTTCTTCGAAGTTTCATATGTGCATTCTCTACTCCTATAAGATCTAACCACCATCTGTCTTTCCATCCTTGATCTAGACTGCACAGCAAAATCACTGTTCACCACAAATAATTCCTCCGGTGGCAATGACGGTTTTCAACTATTGTCTTCTTAACTTTTCTGTTCCAGTAACCCAACACATTTCTTCATCCCGATTTCTCTCTTCTCCTCCTCTCCCTGAGGTCCTTTTCATCACAATGCAAGCTCTACTCATGAAGTGAGGAAGGGGAGTGATTTGGGCTCCTATGCTTCCTTGTACTTTAATTACTCATGGGTTAGCAACTGTGAGAATGAATCCCGTGGGTAGAGATTGTCACCCAAGAATCTCCTGTCTTCTCATATCCATTTTTTCCTGATGCACGTTAGCAAAACTATCAGAATCTCCTTCCTTCTTAGGTATGGTAAGCCAAAGCCCATTACCAGGTAGCACTGCAAGGAGAGAAGGAAGCTGAGACATCCCCTCCTCCCACACAGTTAAACTGCTACCTCATATGTTTCTCAACCCACCTTGTTTACTTTTTCATATCCAGTCTTAGCTTCCTGGTCTGATGTGTGAATTGTAAACTCATTGTGGAAGAACTATGTGTTCAGGTTATTTGTTTGTACAGTGACCTGGACAAAAAGGCCCTGATCATAGTTTGTCAGTAGAGCCAAGTAAAGTTTCATTCAAGATTAAATCACAGACTGATCATATGATCTGCAGAACAGTCTGGTCTCAATTAGGGGTAACTAAAATCACGAAATCATCAAGAGATTAATTAGACCAACACAAACATCCTAATTCTAGAATTGCTGAGTAGCTCTGTTACTTACTACAGTTTTACTCACAGAACTAACAAATTGCAAGGCATCCCACATAAATTAAAGAATTACAGAGCAGCTTTCAGGGTTGTTCTCCAGGAAAACTGATTTGAAACTTCCTGGATGAATATTAGCCACTATCTTAATAGAATCAGATCAAGAGAACCCCTCTCCTCTTCTAGCAGCAAGGGAAGAAGTACTACAATATAAAAGAATGAACACTTTGCCTATAAACATGAATCATTGGGTGTCAGTGGGAGCATGGGAGCATATGGGTGTCAATAAAGTAAATATGGAACAATTAGAGAAAACACATAAAATGAAAATATTATTCAAAGTGTTCAATGATAAGCATGTTTAACACCAACACAACTTCCAAATCCTAATGCTTGGAACATGGTGCATCTCATTTCTCCATCTCACCCTTCTTCAAGCCATGCCTTTCCCAAACTGAAATATGACATAAAAGATAACATCTCAGACCTATTCCATTTGTGAAACCAAATATCAGAGGGGGCAATCGGCAGGGAAGTAGTCCTGTGACTGTATCCTTGATCTTCCATCTGCAGGTGTCAGGGTGTTTTTGTGAGCGCTGTTGAAGTCTGCATTTTTCTTCCAGCTCCTAAATGCTCTCCCACCCAGGACCTCCAGCTGCTCCCAGGGTTAACCTTTTCTTCCCCAGGTTCTCTCAACCTCCTGCACCTCACAGTCCCTCTGTAACTTCCAGCTTCCGAATGTGTTCCAGGTTTATATGAGGTCCGATTTCTTTTTCATGGAAGCATGTCTTGCTCTCCATAAGTTACCTGTGGGGGAAGCCTAACTACTAATATCGCAACGTTTGCAACAAGATTTGAGTTTTGGAAAAGTTTATTTCCTTTTTAAAAGGTCCATTCATGAGATGTGGCTGAAGGGGAGTAGAAGAATGGTAGAGAGAGCCTTGCAGTGTATTAAAAACTGCCCCTTTTCTTTCTCCCATAGCCTGCTTGTATTTGGAAAGATCAGCAAGCTAAGAGAAGCAGGTGAGTAAACAATACTTTGGATCTTAATAGATGTCTTTAATGTTTCTTCTCTCCCCATCATGCCCCTAGACAGACATGAAGATGCTGGATTCAGGAAGGAAGCTGGTAGCTTAGAGGCTGTGACCTGAATAGTCAGCAGAGCGACACAGAGCTCAAGTAATCTGCGGTGAAGAAGAGTTACAAGCAGACACCAGGCTAATTTCATCCATGATTCAATTCTATTAGTCCCAATAGATTTACACGACTTGGCTTAAATATAACTTATGAATGGCAGATAACTTAGGTTAAATGAAAAGGAAAGAAAAGAATGGAACATTTGACAGTGAATCTGGTGAACAATTTCCTCTTTTAAAGGCTCAACACTTCCTTCCATTGATATTTTCCTTACAATAGAGCATCTGCACAGATACAGAGAAATTTTTCTCTCCCCCAGAAGATTTTACAACTGTTTTGTGAGTGAAGCCCCATAGGTTACAGAACAGATGTCCTTACACATTTCTTGTATCACTTGTTTTCTGTGTAGCTACAACAGTGCCAAAAATACGATGCCAACAGGATGCACCGCACTGCTAGCTGTTTGTCTTGGCTGCCATTTCCATTATTAGTATGTGTGTGTATCAGGATGGGAATGGATGTTTCCAGTCATTTTTTAACTTTCCTCAAGTCAATTGGCAATTAGTAAATAGCACTGAAACTTGTAAATATTCTTCCTGTTTCTCACTCTGGGGATTAAGTGTCTTATAATGACAATCTAGTAACATTAGATCATTCTTTAGCAAGAACAGCAGACAGGCACTCCACTAGCCCATATGCATTTCAGATCACATCCTCACGATAAAATTTTCACGTTTGTTTTAACACAGTATGTGGTTTGTGTTTTTCCTCTTAAATTTATATTACATTTCAGCTTATTCCATGAAACTGAAAATTGTAAAAGTTTGTTGTTCTCTGTGGCCCTTCCAGTTGACTTTACCAAGGAGGTCTGAGACAATCCTAATAAACACACTGCTTCATACTGTTAGTTCACTGGCGATATGCCTCCTAACATCAGTTTTCTAAGTACATAAAAAAAACATATTCAGCTTGGCCTTAATCAGTGTTTTCTGAAGACATAAAATTACGGGCAGCAACTGCAAGACTGACTTGTCAGGGCCCAGAGAAGGTCGTGAAGGATGAGATTTTACTGTCTTTAGTAGCTGGGTCTTAGTTCAGGACAGAGTTTGCAGAGTCAAGTGATTCATTGTGGTCATATTTCTTGTAGTCACATGCCATATGCATCAACAAGTCTCTGTTGCTCAAGTTTAGGCTTGAGAACATGTTTGCATACCAGGTTACCATGATAGACAGATGTAACTCTAGTCCTGGATTTTAGTTTCAAGCCAAAAGCCTGGACAGTAGCAGAGTTAATGCATGAGCAAAACTGGAAGCAACTGTATTTACAAATAAATCAATGTTTATTTGTTTTCTAAATCAAAAGAAAAAATGTCCCCCAAATCAGTTAGTTTCTTTCCCTCTCCCTGACTACTGAGGCCTCAAAGGCAATGTCAGCTGTGCAATAACATTGCAGCAAAGCTGTCTGCATCAGTAATGAGATGCACTTCATGACTTTTTAATATGTGGATTTTAATTTCACATTTAAAGGCTATTGAACAAAACCCCAACAATATTACAGCTATAGAGGTGAGTTTGAAGGTTCAGTGTCCCAAGAGTGAGCAACTATTTAAATTTTTATGTATTCAAATTATTGTTCTTGGTGATTGTTTTTGGTTTCTCTAGATGAAGAAAATTTTGACTAAGCTTCCACCTGGCTTTAACTTGTTCACACCCAATACCTCATGCATACAGAAATTCACAAGGAGAGGATATATTTATTTTTGTAGACTTACATACATGCACACAAAGTAGCTAAAATTTGACTTCTTAACATACCTATTTAATTCTCTTGGATTTGTCAGGTTGGCTACATACAAGCTCAACAAAAACTAAGTATTGCAAACAAATCCCTTTTTCCCCCAGCTTCTGTTGTAAATGAATTTACTATATTGCAAGCAATAACTCCTGCTAGGAGTTTTCATCGCTTTCCTTACAATGTGCTGTTCTATCCAGTTGATTAGATTTCATGTGAACCAGTGTTAAAATCTGTTTGAATATTAAGTTCAGAAAGGCTTTTTGCAGCACACAGTGTAAACCTTAATTAAATGACTTTAAGCTCCTTCCTCATACGGTTTATGATATGCATGAAAAACACAGGGTTATAATCTGATTAACTCATGTAGTTTACATGGAAATAGCATTTTCCAAACTGATTAATCTCTGCACAAAGGCATAGTCACCTGATAGGCACTACACTTAAGGCTACTGATTGCACCTGTCAAGAGAAGGAGCTTGGAGGATAGGAGGAGTCCACTATTTTCAAGCAAAGAATGATGATTCACAGATGTAGCTTAGAACAAGTCCCACGTAGCAGTTAATGCTGCCCCCAGGCAACTCATGCAGCCAGAATTTAAATGACACACAATCCATGTACAGCCTGACCTTGCCAGCTTTCCGGGGGTAATCCTAAAGTAAGGATTAACTGTTCTTGAACAATTTTTCCAATATATTAAACAGAGCTTCTGTCAACAACAGCATGCTTGTCACCTTCTTCCACCTAGTTTTATTGGACACGTGCACTCATTCCTACATGCCTCTTAATATTCTGAGAAGTGCATGGAGCGAAAGACACTATTCAACATGGAATTTTATTTCCATAGGTTTTGATCTTCTACCTAAATTCATCTACTTCATTTACTTAAGTAAAGGGAGTGCTTAACGGTTGAGAGTCAGTTGGGCATGGCTTATTTTCCATGTGAACCACCACACTAGAAATCTGACCACCATTCTTGAGACCATGCAGTAATTCCAGGAGTAATGAATGGTGAAGCATTCTTTCAAAGCCCGAGAAAGAGCTGCATAATCATCTGGGGTGAGACAGTTCTATTGTTTTAATGGTGATACAAATCTTTCCAGTCACAAAGAGAGAAAAGCATGCTGAAAAGCACCTATTTAAAAATTAGTGAAAGGTATGCTTTTGTATGAAGAGGATTTCATAAATAATACTTAAAGTCAAACACATCTAAGCTAACACAATATAAGAGATTAATCCATCATTGAGAGGTTAGTCTAGCTGCCAAGTTTAGGCTGTGTTCTTATGTGTGGGTAGGAGTAAGAGAAGAAGGGATTGCTAAAGGGTCTATATGGGACTCGGACTGTGCGGGACTGTTCTTTAATCTGTGTCTTCTCAGACTCCTCCTGCACACATATTCCCAGTTGAAAGGGGCAACATACTCAAGTGCTACCAAGACTTTTGCCTTCATGACAATTTATGCAGGAAACCAGTAAGTTGATGCTTCTTCATGAACATCTCGAAAGAGCTTTCCGGTTCAGTGCCAGTATCTACTGAGGTGTGTCTAAATCCTCTAATGGTGAAGTGAGGTGTGAAAGTTGGACCCCAGTACCAGCAGTTAAAATAAATCTTACATAGTTAAAATAGAATTAAAAGATAAGTAAATATTTTATCAGATATTTCCAGTATCTTTTCAGTGTATCTGCTATAGGTTTTGTCTAGAAATCTGGAAGTTCCTTTAAAGTAAATTTATTTCTAAATTCAAAACTTCAAATTTTTCCTTCAGTTGCTGCAATTCCAAGAACAAATACAGACAGACTCATACATCATCACAGCTTACTTATGAACATGAAAGAAAATATCTTAAAATTAAATTTCCAAGTGCTTACACTACATATATACAACAGAATTTTACTAGACGGCAATCAATCTTAAATTAATCTTGCTTCTAATTTTAATCCTTAGACAAAAGCTACCTAAACACTAACTTTCGGAAGGAGGTATGCATCTAAGTAATAAAGGTGCTTTCAGTAATTAGAAACTTCCAAATGAGAGTTTTTAGATGGCCAATTATTGTATCAGTAGGTAGAGGTTCAAATCATGCAACTGAGACAACACTCAAGCATGATTGAGAAGCTGCACACAAAAATTATAGGAGATTTTCAGAAAGACAAATTCAAATGTGTAACTGAAAACAGCAGAATTTATATCCGCAGGCAAAATCCTGCACCAGCATTGAAGAAGGACCATGAATCACTCTCTCATCACTGATGGCTGGAAAATATCCTTGTCAGCTGTGTTCTCAGAATGATTTGGTTTATTTATTTATTTATTTATAGGCATTTCTCCACATCACTGCAATAGATTTGCAAGTCTTCTGTCATTAACCCTATATGTATTGCAGAAGATTTTGACCTCTTGATTTTAAATTAGTGGATTGAGATTCTTTACTGAGTAGGAGTTTACAGTGACTTCTAAAATATGTTGTATTAGACAATCCTCCTCATTTATCTGACCTCCACAGTTACATCCTGGTTTTGACATCACAGCCACTGCCTTCACTACGTAGGTATCAATACATAAATGACTGTGCTATTCCCGACGAGGGAATGGGCCCTGACCCACATACTAATGTAAATATAGCTAGAACCCTTTTAACAAAATTAATGAGCTATAAGCATTTATTCTGTTATTTAAGTGGTTTTCTTAGGCAATTGCTCATGCAGAGCGGTCAAAAAAAAGATATTAAAAGATTTTTATGAATTCCCAAATATCCACACCAAAATCGGTATACAACAAGGTTCAAGCTATCAAGTATATTACTCAGTACTTACGTCAAAATGGTTACACTTTCACTTAGTAAACTGAACTTGTAAAAAACACTCAATAGTGTTTAGATACTTTTTGCCTCTCCTTGCAAATATCCTCTTTTTCATGAGACAAAGTGTCACTAAGGAACAGAGGTAGTTTATTTAATGCTGTTTTTAAAGAGAAGGAAACCAAAGAGAGAGAGCATGAGCACAGAAAGGGCTGGCCCAAGGTCAGGCAATAAAAGTAAGAATCAGTTTTTCTAGTTTACACGCATTTTGTCATAGGCAAAGCTAGAAAGAGGGAGATTCTAAATAAAGTTATTTAATGATAGAAAATTTTAAAAGTCTGCACTGCAGCCATTTAATTCAAATGCCTCATTCCTATCACTATCACTCATCAAGCTATCATCTTCCCAACAATGCAAAACAGTTTCTATGACATAGTGGAGCAAAAGACTCCCTTTTAGGAGATGACTGGTGAGAGCCTCTCACATTTTTTTTTTGCTGAAATATTCTAAAGAGTACTTTTCCCCCAGCAATGTTTCAAAAAACTACCCATTTTTTTCTTTAAACTTGACATATTTTTATGTCTAAAGACCATACACTTTGCTTTAGACATGGGAGCAATTTCCTAAATATCAGATTCCTTGGTTTTAGCTATTTTAGAATGAAAGAATGTTTGTTCTCTCATACTGAGTCCATTACCTTAAATTTTAAGCGCTTGTCAGTCTAAACATGACTAGAAACTTTGGTTTGAAGACAAAAGCAGTAGATTACACTTAATGCAAAGCATTGGCCATTGGTTTCTTCAAGCAGCAAATTGTAGCTGGAACAATGGGGGAGTTTAGGGCTGTAGATTCTTGCATTACAACATCTGTAATGAAGCCCGTGTACTAAATTGTATCCTATCTCTGCTTCTGTGAAACTCTACTCCTGTGGCCAGCACACTGGCATTCAGAGAAGGATACTTCCACCCTCAGAGCCCTAATGACCAATCCCCCTCTTCATTCTCCGAGTCTCATTTTACAAGTGTGCATGTATGTCCAACAAAGTACCAAATCTAGATTGACAGCTAAAAGCATTATATTTAGCATGTATGGCATGTAATTAGAAATTTGAGTGTTTCCAAAAGGAAAAAGTTTTTGATTCTGATCTTAGAGTATTCTTTCACTGCATTAGCTGGTATTTTTTTCCTAATTGAAGTTGATTTTAGTGCAAGCAGAGTCAGACCCAAGAGCTACAGGACAAACTTCTCATCTGAAGTAGTTTGTAATATAGTTTTGTCCTTTGCTAACTGTTGATGGCTTGTCCTCATCCCATTTTAACCTACAACCATCAGCTCCTTTAATGGAAGTGTCTATAAAGATCTTCTCTAAAATATGCTTTTCCAGCACACTTAATGTCTTTTAATGTCTTTCCAATTAAATCCAGATGTGAAAAGCTTAAGGAACAGTTCTCAGGACTGAAAAAGATGACATAAATCTTGCAGCTGACAGAGATCCCACTGAGCTCAGTTGGGGAAATTCACAGAGGACTTCTTGTGGGCCAGAAAAGCTGCTGGGTATAAAGACAGATGTGTATACTCCTATTAAAAAAATTTAAATAAAAACTGACTCCTACAATGAGGTATCCATGATTATCAGGGACATTACTAACTCAAACCCTCAATGTCCTGAGCACATCCTGTGCTGTACAAATTTCCCTCATCTTTTCGGGAAGTTTATCAGAGTTGAAGGGGGTCACATCTGTTCAGGAAAGAGCCCCTCACCTTTCAGGATTGCACCTCTTAAACCAGTGTAGGGGCTGATACTGGAAAACACCGTCTGTCTTGCTCTCTTCCTGCTATCAACAGGGAGATAACATACTCTGCAAAACAATTCTGAATTTCTGTCTACCCTCCTTTACCTCTTCCATAATCAAGTTAGCATATTAAATTGTGGTTTTATTACAGAAGACTCCCCAAATGTGATATTAATTATAAATTCTTACCAGTCTGATGGGAAACTGGGCATTCTTAGTAGCTGACTACCACTGCTGTGCAAGTGCTGTTTGTGCAGCTGTCAATTTGGGTTGAGTTTTGCTGTAATCACTTGCACACCCTTAGGATTTTTTTTTATTATTTTAACAACAAATTTTGCCAAACACAAACTGTAAATGTAGGCCCAGATCAAGCCACATCTTTCAGAGGGACAGGAAATGTTCACACACACTGTTTGCATTAAAGAATATCTCTAGAAAACTGCCCGATGCTAACAGCTTTTATACTTTCCTACCTTCCTGCTACTTACTTATTTTTGAAATTAGTAAATGATCCAGAGAGATCAATGATTTTTAAAGAGCTACGTCCTTGTGAGACATCAGAAAAGAAAAGAGGAAGAATGTTCCAGGATAGAAGAAAAGCCCATTTCTAACTGAAGCTTAAGTTTGGGTCCATGTTCATTAGTAATGGGAACTTCAGCAGTGACATTTTGGATAGTATTACTTAATTTCTTTGCATTTTTCTAGGGTCCATACAAAGGTTTTAGCATGATTTGGTGTCATAAGTGAGTGTATAGAAATATGAAACTAACTACCTGAATTAAAGGACAATCTTACATCCTCAAGTACAAGTGATCCAATCTTGGGATCTGAACAATAGCACAAACCTAACACTGAAAGCAGCAGGCTTCTAAACTCACACACAAACTCTCTTGAAGACAAAATTCCTCTGGTTCACAGCTTGCTTTACTTTTCACAATGGCCAGCATATTTCAGCTCCTTCAGGGCTGAAGGCTGGATCTGACTCCCACCAAAATCACTGCTTCATGACCATCACTCAGGAGACACGAGGAATGCCCTTCCCTTGGAATGAGCCGCTGCTGCCATGAGGATCCCACTCTTGGCGAGCTCAGGGAATGAGCTCAAATCTTCTGCACTTTGCTGCCAGGGACCACCAGGCCAGCTCTGATTTATAGCTTTTTCTTTACAGTTTTATGATACAAGAATTCACTTGTAATTACAACAGCATTTTGTTGGCTCCCTGCCTTCACTTGGGTATGTGCAACACCATATCCTTCATTCCAGCCTCTTTTATGTCAGGACCCCAAATTTGAGAAGAAGTACGTCAGTATTACAAGGATGCTGCAGGTCTTGCTGCTCCTTAAAGAGGGGACTTGCACATATTTGTTCATGGGGACACGTGAGCAGCTGGATCTGACATTCAACTAGGAGTCTAGTGGAGAGCTGGTCCAAATTCTTCCTCAGAAAAACATTAAATCAATAAAGCACTTTTTATGAGAATGTATGACTTCTGAAAAAAGGTTTTTTTTAGATCCAGGATAGACCCTTCAGTCAAAACGCCACAGACAAGTGCAAAATATAACCACTGGGCTAATGACTGCTTGGTGTGCCACATTCATATACTCGTTGATTTGCCTCTATGAGAAAAATTTAATAGGTCTCTAGTTTATTTAAAAGTGAATGGAAATACTTGTACTCTAGATGTGTATCGTGGGATAAAAAATCTGGTTTATTCAAAAGAAGGTGACCCTGCCATTAAGCTGCTGTATCACCTTGAAGAAATACTTTAGCTCCATATTTTTCAGCTCCTGAACTTGAGATAATCAAGCAGTACATTTCCATCACTTGTGGTTTAAATTTGATTTTGTCATTTTCAGTAGAGGCCTAACCTCCTTCAGGGAAAATTCCAGGTATTTTAGATACCATTTAATAGTCAACCGTCAAGCAATTTCCAAGTCTTTTAAACAAAGAATACTTCTGTGCTAGCTTAATTTATAGAGCCATATATGTCCCATTTTAAGTGGATGTGATTAAGAAGAAACACTAAGCTTAGATTATTCTACTAAATGAGAAAAGTTTAAAGCCAATAAACTGTATCTAGGATTTTAGCTGGGAGATGAAATAAAAGGCACATTTGTTCCTGGTCACTGAATTTTTAACCTGGGTCTGTTGCTCCTGCTGTTAAGCTCCTATACATTCCTTACTAGCCCGTAGTGTCCAGCATTCCCAGCTCTCAGTGCTCGGAATTAGAGGTGAACTGCAAAATAAAACCAGGTTTTTTTGAGAGCTAGTGTATGGAAAGCATCATATATTCTGACAGAAGGAGGCAAGTGAAAATTTTAATTTTTAAAAAGTGGTCTTCTACAGATTTTTAAAAATTTAGATTAGATGTATAAATTCCGACCTACCATTTGGGTTTGAGAATTCTGGCAGTATCTGAAAAACGGAAAGATGCTGCTGAATCTGGTGGATGAATGAAAGCTGTACATTGTGCAGCTCCTTAGTACAGAAAAGGAGACATTGAGCCTTATGCTCTGACTCAGATCACTCTATCTCAGGTATGAGAATACTTTTCAAGAGTTCCAAAGTTTGCCTTTACTATACAACAAGCAGGAATGAAGAAACCTGGGCTTCTAGTAAAAAAAAAACCCTATATTGTTTCTGTCCCTCCTATGCCTTTTCAAGCTTACATTATTTTTTTTTTTTAAAGTAGACTATTTTGACCTGCCTTCTTGCAATACAGGAGCTGTAATATGACTTCATTGCTTCTCCTTTTACCTCAAAATCCTGTGAGGGTATTTTGGTATTTCCTTAAGGTAAAATAAAAAACTAATCTGCCTTCAGTGACTCATCACTCCAGTGATCAAGTTAAATGACACCACTGCAGAAAAGTCTCATAATACGTATTTTCCCCCTGCCTAGTTCAGTGCTGCTGTTTTACACACAACTTCAAGCATTTCTTAGCAAATGTGTCTTGAGGTGAAGGATTAGTCTTCACTTAAAATCAGTAGCAACTTCCTTCCTGTGTGTTTTGTGAAGTGGTAGATGTAGTTTTTATTGGATTATTTTATATTTTCTACTGCTTACAGCTCTCCTTTTTAATAGAAAGGCCAAATCTACCCTCAAAATCAGCTGTTGCTGTTTGTGTGCTAAGTAGGAACTGGCCTTGTTCACTTGGGTTTGCTTTAGCCATTAACTCCTACTTCAGTCTGCTACTGCACAGCTAGAAAGGTAAAAAGAGTAGTAAGAGGCACCTTCAGTCAACTCCACGATTGCTGTCCTGTGTGCTTTTCTGGTAAGAATGGTATGTGTTGGGTGCTGTGTACTTCAAACTGTGCTTCAAGAGAGACAGCAGGAACCAGATTTCCTCAGGAACTTCTTGAATTCAGGAACCTCTCCAACTGGCAGGTCACTAATGAAGATTAGGTGCTCCTTGACTCTGATTAACTGAGTTCTGCATCTATGGACCTGCTTTTCCTCCATTTACAGTTATAGTCAAAAATATAGATATATGACCAAAAACTTTACCAAACAGCTGAGTTTTAGACTGGAAGATCTGCTAACGGCTATTTTATCATTTCATCCTAGCATCTCTTATTAAAATTCATTAACCACAGCTGTCAAAAAGAGCTAACTCAAAATTTTTCTAGTTACAAAATAACCTGTCAGGATTAGATTCAATAAAAAATTCAGGTGCTTACAAATTAGGCGCTGTAAGAGTGAAGTTTTAAATAGCACATCCCTGGAATAAAATCAAAGGTCTAAAGTTAAGTACCCAATTTTTTTACTCAGCATTAAGATCAGAGACAGGTTTCTCTGAAGAATGAGCTGAGAAAGCTACATGGTGAGTACCTGCAGGCAATGAAATACTCCAAGCCTGGGGGTGAACTCCCAGTCCTCTCTGGAGTTCAGCTGCAAAGCCAGGACCACAGGCAGAGGCCTGGCAGCTTGGTCAGCTGGCGTCTACAAATGTTCAGTCCTCTCCTGCAGACAGCTGGCTCTTCAGCTCTCTGAGAGGCCCGAGCAGAGCTCGCTGTTGTCATTGAGAAAGTGACCACCAGAGAAGTGCGTGGAGATAAGACTCCTCTTTTTGTCAGTGGCACAGATGAGAGCACTATTGTCCAGAGTACGAGACATACAGATTTCAGATTTCTTAGCTGTAGGTCAACAAGCTACATATCCTACCTTCTAGGTGACAATCTAACCTCCAGGATCAGTGATAGGGAAGATACAGCTGTTGCAAAAAAAAAAAAGTCAACATACATGGATCAAAGAAAAGGAGGAGTCTGACTCCACAGGCTGATCACAGCAGTTACTGAGCTGTCCTGAGGATCACCCCCTGCTCCCTAGGTAATTTCTCTTCTTTATCTAATTGATACTTTAGCAGTAAGCTCAGAAGTGATGAAAGCAGGAATTGCAGTCCAGTACTTCTGCTTTTGGGGGCTTCTTTAACAGGCACAATGCAATATTATTCCTTCTCATCCTTTGTCTGTGCAATCCTGAGTATTTTAAGGTTTTGTTATGTGAAGGCTCAGTTTATCTGGGAAGGTAGATAAATAACTGCACATGCAGTTAGTCTCCTGTGACATGTAATTATTAATACCTGAAGGCTGTGGGAAGAGCAGTGTCTGAGTTCATGTTTCCTGAGTAAGACCATGTTACTGAGTAAAGCATGGAAACCACCAGCAACTATCCAACCATAGCCAAGAGGGAAAGCCCTCAGGATGCTGTTTCATTTAACATTCTTCTGTATAAGGCATGTTAATGAATATACAGCTCTATCTTAATAAAAGATTTTATTAAGATAAATAATAATAATCCTTCACTACTCAAGCTCTCTTTATGCAAATGATCCAATAAGTCTGCACATGTATGCAAACCCTTTGAGAGGGTTTCCAGGATCAGGATACAAGCAATTTTACTGTGCCATCATTGAGTAAAATTAAGTTAGCTAAAATCAACACAGTCAGAATGAAAGCAAAAATACTAATGTAAGTTAAATGATAGTAGAGAGTAAAACTTTATGACCAGTCTCAGTTAGCCCTAAGAATTTAATAATTTTAGCTGTCACATAAACAATAAAATCGGAGCATGAAGGAAACACTAGAGTTCTAAGGCTGCTAGCAGAAGCAGAGAAAATACATGCATAATGTTATGCATATTAAACAGTAATATTCCTCAAGCACGAATAAGACCTAACTGAAACCATGCTTGAGATAACTGTCATGCTATCGAGTTACAGTAAAGAGGAGATCAGACTTATTCTTTCCTTCACAATGAAATCAGTATAAACAAATCATATAATGTTTGGACACCAAACTCCTGAAACAAAGAAACCTAGAAAATCTCTTAAAACCACCCACAGACTCCCCATGCTGGTCTGTGATTATACAACTGGAGAAGATCATCCAAACTGTGATGTAAACCAATGTCAGTCTGCAAAGGATAGTACGACAGTGGTTCTAACAAAAAATAAAGCAAGTCCCTGGAAGAGCCATCAGTAAGGAATACTTTCATACTTACCATCCATTTTCCCTGTAAATGAGGAAAACTTTTTCAAAACTTAGAGAAAGAACTTAACTTAATCCCTACACTGAGGATACAAGAGACACACTGTCTTGTGTGTTTTTACTATACTGCAAAACACATTCAGCTAAACAAAAGTGAGCCTGGGATCAACCAAAAAGGAAAATACTTCTTAATGGACCCCACAGCTTTTCGTATTTCAATCTGCACTTCTATGAATCCCATTTTGTCCTCCTTATTTGTTAAGTGAATACATTCACCTTCATTTTTAGAAATACAGATGCAAAACAGTGTATTTTTTTCCCTATGGGCTACTCACCAAAAGAAAAGATCCAATGCTGAAAACCTTTTCAGTTCTATCAGTAAAATACAGTGTTTCTGTAGACCGTATTTCTACCTCAGAACTGTAGTTTTACGCCTTGCCTATCATCTGGAAGCAAACTGTTCTAGACCTGAAAAAGCATTTGCCTGTCTAGAGGAGATGTGAAAGGGTCAGGCTCTCTGTCTGTAGACATGGCCTAGAAAGTGTAAACCTCTGTGCACCTCTTAGGTGAGGCTTCACAAGATTCAAGACACACATTACTAAGGATGCTAAAGCAGTGGACTAACCCAGCTGCCCTGAAGGTGGGGTCTATGACCTATCCATCTTTTGCCCTGTTTCTACTCAATTTAGATTCCACAAGGCCAAAAAAATGTTTTACTGAAATAAGGAGCTAATGATACAATGCAAGCCCGTTTTCAAACGCTCTGGCATTCCTTTCTTTCTAGCTATGCCATAGAGGAATTTGATATTCAAATGTATTTAGTAAAGAAACTCACTTCATTAGAATCAGCCACCCCTGAAAATTGGTTAATAATTTATATTTCCCTAACATTAATTTCATTCTTGTTTTTAAGCCACAATTGACTGAACTGTAACTTGGTATCAACAATGGGCATTAATCATACAAAAGAAAACAGAAGAAGCAGTAATGAACAGACAAAGCTTGTTAGTCTTCTCCAGTAAGAGTGCAACAATTAGCAATACAGTAAATATCAATCATTCAAATGCTGCAAAAAAACTCTATATAAAGAGAAGAAATGAAAAATGGTAGCTGACAAAAACTCAACGATCTTGGAGGAAAAAAGCTAATAATTATTATACTTAACAGACTGTGGAAGAACACTTCATTAAGAAGATGGCGAAATATTTTGTACTAAAATTAATAAACTCTCATTCTTAAGAAAGTATGTTCTGCAGAATTTACACAAAGTTTGTTCTTTCGTGTAGTCATATATGCTTCTTGTATTGCTATATTGCTAACCTTCAGTCTTTTCCAGGTCTTACTTACAATATCATGCCTGACTAAAAGCTGTTGTACTGGTATCAGTGTTACCAGCAGCTGCACACTGAGTTGCCAACACACTTGTACATGGACAGTGATTTTGGTGAAACATAAGAAAAAAGATTCTATCTGTTCTTCACGATCACTAGCTCTCTTGTGTTTTAACTACTGCAGTGATTCCATCAAAGCTCATCATATATGAAGAGCTAAAGTCAAATAATTTCCTCCAATATTTTTATACGATTCTCCATATGCAATTTTAAATTACAATGTTTATAAATAAATATAAATTATTATGAATTCTAAAGACAAAATACAAAAGTGAAAAAATGTATTTTTTGAGTTACATGTTCAATCAAATATAACTCTCACCCTTCACTGGAATAGGGACAGGAAGAAGTCTTCAGTAAATTTCAGAATCATTTGCTGATATTTTCTATATCAGAGTTACAAGTTTACAACATACACTGCATATTTTAATGAACAACATGCTTACTTGGCTAATAATTTCTAAAAAGAGCAAACCCCTCCTTATAACAGCTGCAGTGGCCCAGATGTCACAAAAGCAGAATGCCTTTGCTATGCAGGGGAGGGGCAGGCCTTCCCTTTGCAGAGGCACGTGGAGGTCCCAGCCAGCACAGGCACATCGTGCCTGATGGGGTAAACATGGAATGAATTTATTTGCTACTGTACAGATGGCAAAGGAGCTTCAGACCGGGAAAACAGCAGTTCCAGCCCCATGCATCAGTTTCCCTGCTGCCCTACAGTGCAACTGCCCAGTTTTTCTGATTTGGCAACAGGATCAAGATTTAGCCTTGAAAAATTGACTCCATAGAGAATATGATGTGCACATGCCAAATAACAACTTACCAAGTAGTCAGAGCTGCTTGTTTCTGATGAACAGCAACGTTTGGCAGGCAGAGTTGCTACCCATGCTGTTTGCTTTGTGGGAAGGTAACATTTTCTATTGTGGTCTCTTCAAAGCTCTTAATAAATGGTTAGACTAAAAAGAGCAAGCAACAAAAGCTCTTATTTCTCCTGAAAAACAGCAAAGCTTCTTCCTTGTAAAGCATTGTGGAAGGTCTTATCTGGTACTGCTAGAAACTCCAGCCCTCTGCTTTCCCTGGGAAGCAGCAGCACAGAGCTTCTAGTCTCCTCCCAAGTTTATTAGTCTCTCTGTCCCTAATTAATGTTTTTTACCAGTTCCCTCAGCAGTGAAAAATTAGTTATTGTGCCCATTTCACTGCTGCGCTACTTCAATCTGCAGGTTGCTTTGGCTGACAGGGTGGATCCTATCCCTGGATATTCAAAGAGCTAAACATGCTGTCTAAGGGGAGTGGAAGAAGCAGGTTTTTGCCTCTAACATCCTGTAACTGGAAAATGGTAAGCAGAAAGTGAGGAGAGGCCTGAGATCAGACAGAATCTGTGATCCTCATCATGCAAATGAAGGACTTAGTCATGCAGTTTTCTGTTTGGAGAATGCTACCAGTAAGGAGTAACTTGACAGCTGCACTCTCATAATAGCCAGTTTGGATTCCTCTATAGTCTTCAGTTATTGTTTTATTATTTTGCATTTAGATGTAGAAAATTCCATGCACCTGCACTATGCAGCATTAAACCCCACATCTACTAAATCTGCCAACAAAGAAGCCAGTTCAGCCGATGGAATTATTTGATGTGGTCGCTCACTACAAAGTGGGTTGAAAGGACAAACTTCTATCCAGCCCACCCCTGTGGAAACAACTGCAGCATTTTACTGATGTGGGCAGGACCCAAGCGAGTAAGCCAATTTGCAGCACACTTGAAAAATAAGTTATTTTTGAAACAAAGAAACAAAGTTTCTTTGTTCAGCTTTAACACGTTTCTTGACTTATATTACCCACTTCTCCCTTTCCCATTCCCAAGGAAGTTTCCATTAATCATCTCTCTAAGGGAAACACTTGTGTCTGATCACTGAGCACTGGACACAGGCAAAGTCTGTGGGCATGCACTGAACAAGAAGCCCAAGGGAAGCCTAGCTGAAAAGTTTGGGAAAGCAAGGATGCCTTTTTAAAATAAACTTTGGAGAGGTCAGCGGGACAGCAAGAGGTCAGCACCAGGCAGCCATTGGGTGGATGGCACAGGAGAAAGACAACAACACTTGTCATTAATTATATCTGTTGGAATGCTACACATTTTCCCCCCCAAGTGGTAGTACTCCAGACATCCAAGCACAATCTCTCCCACGTCCTACCCGACCCCAGGCAGGGCACATGCCAAGAAGCTTTCATACACTAAAAGCCAAGAAGTAGCTAATACAAGGGGAGCTTAAAGAATTTAAATTGTCCCTCCACTTTGAAACATTTTTTTCCTTTACTTTCAGGCCATCCTCATGACTGTCTCCTTTACCCGTGAAATACATATTCTCTTAGAGCTAAATATGGCTAGATTTCTGTGCCCACCCTCAAGCTAACAAAACTCTTGGCTGTCATTGGAGAGGAATAACTACAGGGAACCGGACTGCTCAGAAGAACTCCACTCCTAAAATCGATCATGCAAGATCCTTGTGCAATGTACCACTTACCCAAGTCTAGAGGTATCTGATCTGCAGAGGTGTTGTTTCTTATAAACACTCTTTGCGATACGTCTGCAGATGCCAGAATGTGTCATTGCTGCCAGTGCTCTTGCAAAACCTTGCAAAACCATCCCTATTTATAAAGCAAACTGTTTCATAAGCAGCAGTATCTTTTATTTTAATAAAAACCTCAATAAACTGTTGGTTGCATAAGAAATGGTGGCTAGTAATCAATAGATGAACCCATTCTCACTTAACCCTGAACTCACCAAGCACAAAAAGTTCATTGTCTGTTGTGTGCATAAGGAGACAGGTATCTCTAGAGCACAGTTTATCCTCTCCTAAATAAGTAGACGGGAGAAATGAGCCTTTGGAAATGCTTCTATCTGTACTTCCACTACAGAAAAACTCATAAAATTAACCCAACCTAGAAGCATTGTAGGCATCTGAGAGGTATGCAAGATGCTTTAGTGACGATAGTTTATGAGGAAGCTTTGAGTATTGTAACTCCAGCACAGTAGTTATAAATCATAGTAGTTGTAAATCATAGTAGTTATAAAATATGGAATTATATTACCTGTCCATGTGGTGAAAAATTCTGCTCATTTCTGCAGAGTGGACAGAGATGTCTTAAAATCAGCCTGTGGCGTTCTTTAGTATATGTGAAACAAAAAACCAGAATTGGGGCAGGGGAGAGTCGGGACACCTTGCACACTGCAGAAGCCCGTTTTGTACAAATGGATCCGGACAGACACAACAACTTGAGCAAGGTCGATCTGGATATGCTAAGCCTTGCTAATGGATTCTGATTATTGAGGAGGGAAGAAAAGTAAGGCCTGCACTGGGGCAGGCTTCACTAAAGGCTACGCTATTCTGAAGCTTAAGGACAAATTCCCCTACGATGCAAACAAACTCCCTACCTTAAATCCACATCTTTAAGACTGCAGTAGAAAATAATACGTCTTTCTATAGAGAACAAGGAGACTTTTAGAAAGAGACTTCTCCATCAGATAAAAAACCAGACCACGTCTGTGTTTTCAATTGAATGATGTCTCCAACGGGGAGTATTTAAACTGAGTGTTACTGTCTGCCAGTTCAAGCTCCAAGATAGGCTTTGAACCCACGGCTTTGGAGCCCAAGTTAAGTCACCAAAATTTTTTGAGAGCTCTTCTTTAACTTTTTCTCTGTAGTTTTCAAGCTTTCATACCATCCTAAAACAT
This sequence comes from Gymnorhina tibicen, assembly GCA_013399875.1. NCBI lineage: Eukaryota > Metazoa > Chordata > Aves > Passeriformes > Artamidae > Gymnorhina > Gymnorhina tibicen. Next base: position 1,552,664 of record VXAZ01004224.1, on the reverse strand, counting down.
AGGAAAAATAAGCTCACTCTACCAACAGAAAAATATTGTGGAAGGAAATATATGCTGTGGTAAGTATCCACAGGAAAGTATTAATCCTTTTTTTTTTTACTAAAAAAGGGAAAAACCACCCAATGCTGAAAAAGTAGCAGCACTGTAAAAGTAACTCGTTAGATGGATGAAGAACTCCAGAGTGAACAACAGTGTTTGTCTCTTGAAAGTCTGTTCTTCAATCCCACAAGAATTGTGGGATTTAGCATTCAACAAGAAAGGTAAGAATAGGGACTTAAGTTACATATAAGAATTTAAAAAGCAACTTATCCTGCTTTCCCCCCAGAAAACAGCAAACAAGCTAAATAATGAGCCTGTTTGTGCTGACTTAAACCATTTGCAAAACTGCACTTCTGAGTTGTGCTTGCATTAAGGAGAGCTGGATGCCAGGCTTCCTCTCTATTTTGAGAAAGTCATCATAGCTAGAAACTGCGGGAGCTAGAGAGACAGGCCTAAAACATCATGTAAGCACAGGGAATTCACTACTCAAACCCCCAAACAGAAATGGAAAAGACACGGAATCATCAATTTCAAAAAGAAGCATTCTCAGGCAGTAGAAGTAATTCCTCGGATTTCACCTGAGACCTCACTATGAAAGCAAGTTGGCACCACACCCCAGTATGCTTCCTCCAATTTAGCTCCACACTCTCTCTCTGATAATGTGCATTGATTTTCCTGGCCTGTGCTACTTGGATGAAAGTTACAGTTTACAGGAGATTTCTATTCTCTTCTGTAGTTATAAAGCACATAGGTTCATGAATTCATAAAGCCAGGAAGGAACTTGAGTTGGTCTGGTCTGTCCTCTTATGATACTGCTGTCCTTGAGTTTTGACCAAAGAAATCCTATCCTGTTAGGGACATTTAGAAGTTTCTTTCACGGGTAAGCATTTTTATGTTCAGAGCTCATTCTTTGTCATCTGAATTTGTGTACCTTCAGATTTTTGCTAGCGGTTCTAATTACATCCTTCTAAGGTAGATTAAAGAGTCCCTTAGGAAAAAAACAACTTTTTTCTATGTATTTTTCCTTAAAGATTCAAGCCAGCTCCCAGTTTTTTCCTTTAGACATTACACCAAATGAGCTTCCAAGTCTCTCACCAGAAGGCATTTCCCCCACTTCCTCAAGCAAATACTTTTTTTGTGGCTGTTTTCTGAACTTACTTCAGTGTTTCCATATCCCTTCAAAAATGCTGACATCAGGACTAGATGAATTCTTCCAGCATCAGCTTGACCAATGCCATATACAAGGATATAACTTGTAACTCATAATTTCTATTCCTTGTTACATTCATGTTCAAGTACTGCAATGGGACTTCTTACTCAGTTGCCCATCTTACATGACCCCTGATCAGTTATTTACAGGCCAAAATCCTCTGTGGTGACATATGGCTTTGATGCCTTGTTCCTTGATGAATAACTGTGCAGTTAGCTGAGTCAGAATGCATTTTGTGGAGTCAGCAAGGCTTCCTGCATTGTATTCTACAACTTATCACCATTTCACACTCTGCTGGACTTCATGCTGCCAGCAAACATTACCAGGAGATGATTTTATGTTTACTTCCAGACCACTGATGAACATACTGCCTATAATGTTGAAGCGTTTGTTTCTGTATAGTGTAGAGAAAGAGCAATACAGTATGAAATATTTGAAAACATCCAATATTAGTGGTGCTTTTAATCTGGCTGGTATCTAAGCCTCACCCAGCTTCTCACTCCCTCTCCCCACAGTGGGGTGGGGGAGGGAATTGGAGAAGCAAAAGAAGAAAAAACTCATGGGTTGATAAAGACCATTTAATAAGTGAAGAAAAGGGAGGTAGAACCGTGTGTTGTAAAGGCAATCACTCACCACCTCACACCAGCAGACTGATGCTCAGCCACTTTCCAAGTGATGGTTTTCTTGGAAGGACTCTCCCCCTCCTTTATTGCTGAACGTAATGTTATACAGCATGGAATATCTCCTTGGCCAGCCAAGGTCAGCTATCCCAGCTGTGTCCCCCCCCCAAACTCTTGCCCACTCCAAACTGCTTGCACTGGGGCAGATTGTGAAACAGAAAAGGCCTTGACTCCATGCAAGTACCGTTGAGCAGTGGCTAAAGGATGGTGTGTTACCAACACTGGTTTTGTCACAAATCCTAGCTGTAGCCTCAATACAGGATGCTAGGAAGAAAAATAACTCCATCCCAGCCAGACCCAGTATACAACTGGACAACAACGGAGCGGTAACAGGTGCTGAATTCAGATTACGAAAGCAAGCGGTCAGGTTGTTTACAGCTCTGCTCTAGCCCAAGGAGGTGTCTACATTATTTGGGTATATAGTAAATAAAGTTGAAAACAGCTTTATATCCTGAATTCAGCAGACTGAGACTGTAGATTGTTATAACTAACAAAGCTATGAATGCCCACCTCCTTTAAGCAATAGTGTTTCTTTCATGATAATAAAAGCTATACATATAATAAATGACAGAACTCTTTCCACACGAGACAAAGGCTGTTTTTTAAGATGGGTTGTGCTTCACTGAACTTGTACTGCCTTTTTTAAATATAGATTTTTACACAAATCTGATTTGTCTTTATTGCCTTGCAGTCTTAAGCTTCATGCTCTGCCCGCTTCAGTATTTGAAAATCAATTATCTCAAAGTATTAATGTTATGAAGAGTTGGTTGCACAGTTTACCCTAAAAGAGATTGTTCAAAACATTCAAATTGCTTGTAATTATTTAGTGGCCTCACTTAGATGTGAAAACTTATATCTACTTATATCTTACTCTTTTATTAGCTTACCAGCTCATTTGAATTTTCAAAACTCATACACTTACATGCTACTCACTGTATAGCAGCAGTCTGCACTGTCTCAATGACAGGATATTAAATACCCTGCACTCTGTTTCTATTTAGTGTAGAAAGGAATCTAGGTCTGCTGCATCCAGAAATGGAATTAAGTTATCACAAAACATTGATTTCAACATTGAGAAATTATGTGTCTTTGATGAAAAATTTAAATGTGAAATAAAGTTAAAATAAAACTAAGATAGAATGTCATCTGTTAATTTCAAAGAGTATTAGGAATATAAGACAAAATTAAGATCTGAAAATTCAGGTTTCTGCATCATCCTCACTCAACTGTGATGTTATTACTGGCCAAAACAACTTGGTTTTGTTCCCATAACTTAGCTAAAAGTTTATTTGTTGATATATGATCTCACAAAAATCTTTCTCTGAGTTGGGATGGGAAAACAGCTTAGACATCCAGCCCTTCCTCTGAAAAGGTTTTGTAAAGGCTCCATTGCTTTGGTCAGACTTCTGTGTCTAGGCTCATAATCTGGGAAGAGCAAAGCCATGAATCCCTCACAGTTATTATTTTATATAAAGTGACCTGTTCCCCAGGCTGTTATTTCAACCAGGGAGGTTGGCAATACAGATGAGGGTAATACCTACCTATAGTATAATAGGCTCTTCCCACTAAGCTCCTGAAAGCTGACACACTGTGGATTTTCTATCTTATAAATATCCAGTTTAAGAAGAAAAAAGAATCAGATTATCCATGAATTTAAGTGATACTGGGATCCCATTACAAGCAGAAACCTTTTTACATTTCATTGCCTGAAGCATTGTCTTGAATTATTTCTCGCAGAGTTCAGATTGTTGAACAATGGGATTTGAAGTTTGGAGGAGGAAGACGTGGATACAGTGGAATTATTTGAGATGTGAACATCAGGCAGGAGAACGACCACAGACGTTCAGCCCTCTTCAGGACCAGACCCAGGATATTTCACTCACCTTGGTGACTCCTCCCAGGTCTGCACCGGAGCAGTCCCAGGGGAGCAACTGCAGAATGCCGCAGAAGCAGGTTCCCACTGCCTGCTCCACGGCCTTGCTGCAATGACCTCCCTGGCCCACCTACATGGATTGTACCCAGGAAAGGTCAGGGTGGAAAGAATGCCAGAAGGAAGGCTTGGGCCGGGCACCTGCTTCTTGTCCCTGTATGAGGCTGAGAGACAGAGTGTGTACCAACCCCAGGAGCTCAAAAGTGATTTTCTAAATACTGAACTCAAATATTTTTGCCAGTAGTTATATCAAATGGATCAGAAAGTTGGAGAAAGTAGGTTGGTGGACATTTTATTTATCTGACCGTACAGATTAAGAACTCCATTATTCTGAAGTTTGTTCTTTTCTAGATCTGCCAGAAACAGGATATCCTGAATCCAAGGTTTCCACACATGAAAGAAACATCAAATCACATTACAAATATTCAGGGAAAGGAGCTCTGGTTTATGAAAAATCATATTAAATTCTCATTATTATTTATCAGCAGTGTCCATCCTCAGTGAAAAATTTCTAATTTCTAATGTGTTAAGTTTGAAGGAAGTACACAGGATAATTTTGAAAAGTGGATTTGTGTTATTTCATTTAATATTGAGTCTGGTTTTCTTTTTTTTCCCCCTGAGGAAAGGAACACCACTTCTTTATCTTCTCTTGAAATATTTTTTTCTCTCTAATTCTGATGAAACTTCACTACTTCTGATGAAGGAGGAAGTGGAGATGCCAACATTTGATGCTGATTCAGAGGCACCCACCACATGCTATAAAAGCTGCTGCCTGGAAGGGATTATGTGTTCCTTGAACTATTATACGCTTAAGGAGATATGAATAAACTTCCAAATTCCAAAATGACTGAAAAAAATAGAAATACTCCCACAGAAAAGAAAAAAAGAAGAGAACCGAAAGGAAACTTGAAGAAATGGAATCAATTCATGACAAATTTTGCCAACACATTTCATATGAATAAGATGTCAGATGTCCTAGAGTTATTTCTACAACTAGTCCACAAACAAGAACCCCCGGTACAAGAAAAAATGGGTTGCCTCTGCTTATTCTTTAGTTCCAGAATATTTACAAACCTGTAGCAAAGAATAATCCAAAAAGACTTTTGTGTTCAGGAGGTGACACAATGAAGAATCAGAAGACTAGTTTGTTCTGCTATAATTTAGAGCAGCATTGAGGCTGATTAAGCAATGCTAGACACTGCACAGACCATACATAAGTCCTTTGACCTCATCCTCTAGATCCTACATCAGAGAGTGAAGAACGCCTGAAAACTGACCAATTTTTCAGAGTTTTGTTAGTCAGCATTTTCTCTTACATAGGTGTGATGGTCACTTTTCACTGAGGCTACTTTCATCAGCATCACTCTTAATCATCTCTTTATATTAAATAGCTTCAGGTCACTATGCTGGTTTTAGTAAGTGCAAATTATTACCTACTTCTTGGTTTGAAAGTTCAGACAGAAGAAAAAGTTAGACCCTTAATTTCACTAGTCCTTGGCATTTATCAGAGGATTTTTTTGATCAGCAAAGAATCATAGTGGCTGAAAATCTAAATGCAACAATCCAGGAATTACTGGACCAAGCTATTTCATAAATATTACAGTTCAGTTTCAGTATAACCCTAAGCTTTATTGCATTCTTCTCTTTAGAAGCAAATTTGCCTTAGGCATACTATTTTTGACGGTCTAGAATACATCCTCCATAAACCTAAATTCATATTTAAGCTCTTATTCTTAAATCTAGTTTTATCCTTATTCTGGGGGAAAAAACTAAAGATAAGGATCAGTTTCTACACTTGCCCTTAGCTGCTTCAGAAAAAGGAATGCAAACTGACAAAGCGTCTTTATTTCTACTTATTATTCCAATTACTTATCTGCAGTTTGGATCATGATTGCTTCTATTTATACTGGGAGCCTACACATTTCACTATTTCTGCATGACTGCTTGTCAAACAAACACCTCAAACAACGATAAACAGCTCCCTTTCATAATTAAAAATTCAGAATTTTTCAGGGGAAACAAGTGAAACATATTTTTTAAATAGAAGGTGTCTGAGCTGCGAGTTGGAGCTGTATGCCTCATATTTAGTAACTCAGACAGCTAGAAGTAAAACAAAGTCCTAAAATAAAGATCAGGGCTCACAGTACATAAAGTAAACTTTTAGTAATAAAACATGTTTACACACATGAAATATTCAAAGTTTGTAACATGTTATGTAGCATGTGGCTATGCTCTGTAGACATACATGAAAAGTACTTCAGGTGATCCTGTTCTGACTAAAGAGTTATTCACAATTAGCAGTAAATGAATGGGGTTTTTTACTAAGGGAGTACATTAAATTGTATTTATGTAGCTCTGCCTCTGTTTTGAAAGGTCATAAGAAATAGGATGAATGTGAAATAGCAGTTTTCATTTACTAAGAAGCCAACATTTTAGGTCTTGTTATAAAGACTTTACACACAGTACAGACAAAAAAACAAAACCTGAACAATTTTGTATATTAGGAAACGATGCAATTGAGTTGAAGTGACAGTCATGTTTCTATCTGAAAATTAGGGCGGCTAATGGGAGCATTGCCACAAACTGGTTTTAGCCTTCTCCTAAGAACCTGAGGCGGCAGTGACGTGCCCTATGGGTCTGGCTCTCAGGACACTCTCCATGACAAACTTCCTCCTTCACACACTGTGGAGCAAAGTAGCACTAAAGAATTACTTGAGAGAATGTCTGTCAGCCCCTATAAATTTGGGCAGAAAAGCACAGGCGATTTTAAGGGAGCAGTACTTGATTTCCTTCCAAGGAAGTTAACATAATGCAGTCCACTTGTTAAGAGCCTGCTGTGGCAAGGTGTTGAGAGCTCTCCAGTTCAATGGGCCTTAGTCAGCGTGGGATGCTGAGCACATTTCAAGTTGCTCCCTGAATCATGCAGGCATCCAATATGCTCACAACTATTCTAGCAATCACCCTAAAGATTTGCACATAACCCACGGACACAAAAAAAAGAAGGTTGAAGCATATGGCAAGATTTTAAATTTCTCTGAAAGACATCAGAGAACTTTACATGCAACCACAAAATATTACACATTCAAATGCTTCAAAGCTGTTTGTAAAAGATCACTGTCATACTGTGGGATTGATTCTTCTGTCATTCTCCTTTAGCTTCAGTAGCCCCTGCTGAGAATCTGAGAGTGCATTGGCTCCACAGGTCTTTATGCAGTAGCATTTATTGAAAGATACCAGCAAACACAGAGCTGTAGTTAGACTGATGCCAGCGTAACTCCTTTAGATGCTAAGGCAGGTTTATGTATAGAGGTCCAATGTTTTGCAGGTTCAGATTTGTCCTGTCATCTACCCAGGCTGTTTGCTCCAGCTGAGAAGTTTCAGAAGTGTGCATGTTCCCAGACAGGCGATATGCCATCTGCAAAATGCTGCTCTTGCTCTCAATCCCTTTCTCCCTCATTCATCTTGTGTGACCTGCAAATGCTGAAAATGCTATCTAATCCTAGGAGGTCCTTCTAAAACTAACTTACTGCCAGTTTTGGCCAGACAGCTGCTTTATCTTCCCCTATATTCAGAGCTCAGAGTCGCACCCACTTTGACTGACAAGAAGCAAGTTGCCTTACCCTGCTAATCTTTGAGATTGTCACAACAATTCACAGTGTGGCATGTTGACAATATGGCTAACTCAGACCTTCTGCTCCAAATGTGAATGTCACTTAAACTTTAGATAAAGGAAAGCGTTTGCTAAATCCTTACCACAGCAATGGTTATAGTGATATTTCTTTTGGTGCCAATATCTGCTTAAGCACTTCCTTGCTCCTTCTCTCTCCACTCCTCCATCACCATTCCCCAGTGTTGCCCCATTAATTATGCGGCTACAACTGTCTTTCAGAACATAACAATGGCCAGCCTACAAATAATTTGGCAGGAAAAATGAAATTATGTTTAATACTGGTCAGTCTTCCCATCTCATTCTTCCTACAGGCCTGAAGAGCTGCACCAAGAGAAGGGGTGGTGTGTCAGGCGTACACATCAGTTTCACCACTAACAGATGGTCTGCGCAACCATGCCCAATGAACTACATTAGAAACATGATTCACTGGGAAAGTTAATTCAGTTATACAGGCTGACTCACACCAGGAACCACAGGTTTAATGTGGAATAGTGCAATTATGCTACCCTCTACAGAACAACAAGGCTAGTTTGGCAAGACAGCTAAGCTGACCTAACACTGTGTCGCTGCTAAAATTGGCTGTCCAACCTCTCCCCTCTCAGACCATGAAGGTGCTCCTGCTCCAGACTTCCACCACCATGGGCACCTGATTGACCCCCAATGGGAGCTGTAATTCTATTAACATATTTTTATAGGGTTCACTTTTTTCTAAATCTAGAACTCTAAACTGAGTCACCATGAGGACAAGTGCCGTGCAAAGGAGACAGGGCAGTCATGCAGTTGGGAGCAAGATGGCAGGAAAGGGATGAGACTGGCTCTTTTGGTAGCAGTGAGCAATTAAGCTGGTTTAGCTTTAGTGTCAAACTACATAATGACTAACGAAAACACAAAGAAATACTACCTATCTGTCAGTCTCCAGTGAGCATAAAAGGCCAAGAAGGTTCATTTTCCTGGCTTAATGTGGTGGCATGTGTTAGAACCGGGCAAAGAAAGTGGATTAATTTCTGCTGAAACAAGAGTTTTGGGAGGATAACAGGCATGGCTCATTAGCTCCACTAGGGGTAGGGGAGGGGAAGGTGGCTTTTCCCCTGGGGGCTTAGGTAAACACAGAATTTTACAGGAAAGTGCTTTAAGCAGCCAAGCTTGAGAGGAAGCATCAGACTAATGTTTCCATCTTAGCTGTTTTTTAAACTAACAGCAGAGATACACTCTGTGGAAATTACGTGATTAATTCTGCTTATTCTCTATCCCATGCAGGTTGTCATTTTTAATAGGATTTTTACTGATTCTTTGGTAACGGGTTTCTGAAATGCAGCTTCTCTCAGCTGGTGATTTGACAGTATGGAGACACTGACAGTAATGCCAGCTGTGGAGTAAGAAGGTTTAATTTGGCATCCCATTTAGCCAGAGATTTCCTACTTCTTATATATACCTGTGCAATAAAGGAAAGAAGCTAGGCTGTACAGATGAAGGTCTTGTAATAAACAATTATCGGGTTTGGAAGTATGTTCTTGTACTCTGAATATCTGGATCTAGTGGAAGATGTCCCTGCCCATGGCAGGGGAAGTAGAACTAGACAATCTTTAAGGTTCCTTTCGACCCCCAAAATTTTATGGTTCTATGAATACAGACACAGGAACAATAACAACAACAAAATGAATTAGAGTAAATTGAGGGGATTATTTCTCCCTCTCTCCCCTTGCCCACAGCACAACACCATCTGTGAGAAGAAAGACCTGGATTTTATTTTCTACTCTTTAGATTTGTTGTCTTTTTTTATCTAAAGTTTTATTTTATAAATATATGAACAGTTTTAGGTAATTTTAAGGTGTATTTGGAACTAAGCTACCATTAGTTAGTATGATAGAAGCCTAACTGGTTATACAATAAGCTACAGGCCCATAGCTCATATGTCTTACATTTAATCAGAACATTGGACATTTTTATTAGCACCTATTTTTAAGTAGTTAACTCTTTGACTGATTATAACACTAAATACCTGTTTCAAGTCAAAAGATCCAGTGAATTTAGCTCTAATCTTTCATGACTTCACAGAACGTGGCAGCAACTTGGGCCGTGGGTGACAGTCAGCACAGCCAGGGCTGCCTCTATGGACATATGTCACCAAGCTTGATGAATTTAACCCAAGAGGTCATCAAGAGCCTGAGCAGTTGTCAGCATGACAGGGGAGAAATTTGTTTAGCTTTTGTACCCTGAATAAAGGTTTAGCAATAAACTGACAACTCCAGTTAGCAGCTTACAGCACTGCAAGTGGACTTGAAGCTAAGTGCTTCTTCACTGGTGACAGGTTTTCTCACAAACAAGGTCTGTCAAGCCAGTTTTCCTTTTAATTCTTGTAACCGAAGGTTTGGGGATAAACGACTGCCATTTTAAATGAGACGAAACTGTGACTTCTCTGTTATGGAATCCAGCCCTTCAAAGTTCAGACAGTAATTCCAGGTTGTTTTCTTACCCAGTATTGCTTATTCACCTGTTACCAGCCCCACAATGTTTCCATTCAACAGAGAAAAATTTGCTTGATTCCTACCTCTCAACAAACAGAAATTAACTGACTTGCTTGCAACCATGCATGAAGACATTAGACCCAGCTGCTGTACATCTATAACAGGCCCCAAGTTAAGATTAAAGCAGTGTACAGTGCCAAGTAAATTGACCTAACCAGCAGTTTTCTCTGGAAAGAATACTGAACAGGACTGTAATATACCTCCTCTAATTTTCTTGTGTCAGCACTAAAGATAACATTAGGTATTTGCTTCACATCATTTACAAGGAAAAAAAGCTTGCATGGGAAAGTGTAGCAAGGAGCTGAAGCAGTAAGGGAAAAAGCCTTGTGAAACGCAGGTTTGTGGGAAGAAATATGGGACAGAAATAGGGAAGGGCACTGAAGCCTTCCCTTTGGCATTCACTTTCTCCAGAGCTGCCCCACACTTAAAGAGAATCGCCTGCACGAAGCAACTCAGGACAGGTTTCTGCCTCACTTGAGCAACCTTATCCCAGGAGAGAGCTCGTACGAGGTGCAGATTTCACACCATTTCCCCATGCAAGCACAGCCCCAAGCAGCAGAAAGCCCCCAGGTCTCACCCTGAGACTGGGTTTCCACACGGTTCCTGCAGCCGTCATGGCACTGCCGGCGGAGATTACTAATTATGGCAGCGTGGGACTGCAGTGCTGACACCTGCCTACCCAGCCTGAAACCTGCAGCTTCCTTCACACGGCCTCCTGCAGACATCACATTGGAACAGCTGCCAATCACCCATGCCCCAGGACAGATCTGTGCAGCTGACCTGCAAGTGAAATATTTCCCCCTACTAATCCCTGAGAGCCACCAAGGGCTCCCTTTAACAACTTAAGATGTCACTATGTCAAACAAAAATGGTACTAATTTCTGGTTATGAAGGGAAAGTTAAGTTTTGTTTCCTAATAATTACTTATATCAAAGAAGACTGAATCAGTGACCTGTTCTTTGCTTTAGGTTTTCTTTGAGCCCACTGATCCTCGGGACAGCAACAGCCATAAGAATCACAGCTTCCTAGGGCCTGGCAGCTCCACAGTCCAGCAAGTGTGCTGTGTTACTGAGCTTGAATTTATGCCCTAGTGAACAAAGAGCAGCAAGAAAGCTGAGCAGTGAACGGCCAAGGGGACCAGGGATCAAAGGATACTCCGTCTCCTGGCTTTGGTGGGGTGATAACAGGACAGGCAAAATATGTCTGCTAAGTATGGTCTGGAGCTGGTATCATCAGTGGGGACTTCTTAACCTACACTGAAGGCGGAAACCCAAACCAAAACACAAGCTTGGAAGTGTGTTAATGTTTAGCTATTCATAGCCCAGCTGATCTGTCAAGCCATGTACTTGTTCCCTCTGCCAATAAAATTATAAGGATCTAGATACTTGGGATTACATATGAGAGAGAAATCTTAATGAATTCAATATGGCACCATCATGTTGCTTATTTTATATGGCTACTCAAATACTTATATTTTAAAAATATAAATGTATTCCTTCTGTGGAGACACAAAAATATGGTTACTGGCTCTCTATTGAAAAACAGCTTATGTGGCAATTTTTAGCTAGATTTGGTTTAAAAATGAACTATGCACATATAAAAAATACATATTTTTCTAAAGGGAGACTTTCAAAGAGTCTTTTGAAAATTAGCTATGCATTGGAGCCAAATATTTCATAAAAAGAACTTGGAAACAATACACTGGCATTTTTTCTTGGATTACTCTCAAACAGAGGCTTCTGACTATAATAGTATGCAGCACTTGCATGATATGGACGATTGCCTTGGGACTGAGAAATCAATTCTGCAAAGCACTAAAAATGCTGAAGATCAGCACTTTGTGGGATACCACTGATTCTTTCTGGGTCTAGTTAGTTGCTGAGACACTCAAACTGACTTAGCGCTACTGATGTATTTCAAATGTTAAACATAATCTGCAAGTCTTAATACTACTTTAGCAAATGGTTGTTCCTTCAAGCATCTACAGATAAATCCTTTAAAGTCTCTTCTGCAAAAGACCAGTGTTTGTGAGTATATACTTCAAGGAAAGCTGTGGATTAACTCTGTAGGGCAAGGTATATGCAACATTCAAAGCTGTGTTTTACTGGAAATGGTTAAATCTATTGCTTGGGAATGGATGAATTAATTTTACAGAGAAAACATTTATGAAAAAATAACCAGGTAGCTGTTTGTGACCTAAGAAGATTTAATGGCAAATAGAGGATCTATTTTATAAAAGCATACATGGACTACAGCAATTTTACAGTGTCTTAGATTGTTAAATTATTCAGAAAAATTTAACCGCCAGTTTTTCCTATTCAGCTGCAACACTTCTGAAACAAGCTAATACTTACAGAATAAAGTGGTGTTCCAGGTAAGTAACTAGAGTCCAAAAATTTTATGATGGAGATTTAGAGAAGGATTAACATAAATTAAGCTGTGCCAGTGCTGGTTGACTTTCAAATACCTACCCATACCTTGATTTTTCAGGAAATATTTGCTCAGTTCTGAAAAATCAGTCTCTCTGATGATTTTTTTCTAAATCGAAGCATCTCTAATCACAGGTCACTTGAAAATTTATTCGTGCTTCCCACTAATGCTTTTTGATAACTACACTTTTTACACTTCTAACTTTCAATAGTGAAAGAGTGAAGAGAGCATTTCTAAAAGTGAATCTTGTCAGCAAATAAATCATTGGTATGCCACTTAAATAGCTTCAGTCTTGGCATGCTAAATATTCATGCTCTGATAAGATTTTGGCATGACCCTTTAATTATTCTTGCGAAGAACACAAGTAATTAAATCATGAAGTACTCAGTTTTCTTCATTTGGTATTGGAATTGGTATTGTTCCAAATCAAAGGCAATATACCTATATGCAGAACATCACTATTACCATTATAATGTAAATAAGGTAGTAGCTCTCATAAAGAGATACAAAATAAATCACTAAAGCATATTAACTCTGCAAATGCTAAGTGTTCAGCTTTGTCATGCTCTCAAAATAGGGAATAATGCAATCTGCTCTAAAATGCCTATATAAAGGCTGAAGAAGTAAGTTGTTTTCTTTACAGAGTTTCTCAAACCCTCTTCTATAGCACAATTGGCTTTGTGTGTGTTTGGGGAAAAGGTGTCCAAAAGCTTTGTGAATTATTCAAGAAATCTAAAAGTATTACAGAGGACATGTCCCAGAACACTTTGTCCCTGGCTCAGGGCCTCTGCTCAGCAGCACATACTGAAGGAAAGCATAGTCTGAGGCCCTATAATTGATGCCTATTGGTGATTCTTTTCTTTGCACAGATCTCCAGCACCTGCTTGCTTTCTCCCCATAAGTGCCAGTGTGGATGCAGAAATGCAGTTATCTCTGCACTCCGTCTCTTTCACCATGCTTTCTTTTCATTCTGATCTCTCTGGATTAGGGGGCTAAAGATTTGGGCTTCAGGTCCCAAACTGTTTTAATCCTGCCTGTAAGTGGAATGCACACATGGAAAATTATGAGTGGAAGTGACCACTTACCTGTTGGTCTGCTACAGAGTCACAGAATCACAGGATTGCCAGGGTTTACCTAATCCAACCATAATTCTACCACGACCATAATCACCCCTAAACCATATCCCCAAGTGCCACATCCAGATGCCACTTGAACATTTCCAGAGATGATGACTCCACCACCTCCCTGGGCAGCCTATTCCAATGCCTAATCAGTGTTTCAGTAAAAAATTTTTCCTAATATGCAATCTAAACCTCCTCTGATGCAGCTTAAGGTCCGTTCTTCTCATCCTTTTTTTTTACACATGGCAAAAGAGACTGATCCCAGCCTCACTACAAGCTCTTTTCAACCTCCTTCAGACTAAAGAACCCCAGTTCTCTCAGCTGTTCCTCACAGGACTTGTGCTCCAGACCCTTCACCAGCTTCACTGCCCTTCTCTGGGCTTGCTCCAGCACTTCAATGTCCTTTTTGAAATCAGGAGCCCCAAATTGAACACAGGATTCGAGGTGCAGCCTCACCAGTGCTGAGTACAGGTGGACAATCCCTGCCCTGGTCTTGCTGGCCACACTATTCCTGATACAGGCCAGGATGCCATTGGTTTTCTTGGCCACCTGGACACATGCTGGCTCACATTCAGCTGTCTGTCAAGCAGCTTTCCCAGGCCCCTTCCTGGTGAGCTGCTCTCAAGTCGCTCCTCCCCAAGCCTGTAGTGCTGCGTGGGGTTGTATAAATGGTTATATACCATTGTATAAATTCTGGGGAGGGATGGTGCTACAGAAACAGATATAAATGCTTAGTGTGACCACAGAGCCAGCTCTTGGCAGCTCCTTTTTCAGCTACAAACTTATCCCAATTAACTGTCTGAGACAATCTGCACTATCTGCTGCTATGCCATCTGTCTGCTGCCAATACAGCCACAGCCTGTAAGGAACGGAGACTAACAACCTCACACACAAGTTTAGTCTGTTTCATAGAGCTTCAAGCACTTGGTTAGACACAGCCCATGAAGACTGAGAAATGTGAAGGCAATGGCTATGAAACTGCCTACGTAGACTTAGTGTGGTCCTTCATATATGTGCAGTATGGCACAATATTTACATGCGTGCTCATTCCATTCCTGTCTAATGCCACTCACAAGATGGGCATATTCAAGAGTCACTCTTTTCCAAACATGTCCCATCACAGACCCAAAGTTTCACGATAAATAAAATGGCAGATTGTAAGGATGACCTGGAAGGCAGCAGAGTCCATGAAATAGAGCACTGTGCCAGTGTTTATGCTTCCAGATTTGCCGGCACCATGGTGGCCAACTTCCAGCAAGATGTTGAGCATCCTCATCCCTCATTTCCCTATTCATAACATATGCAGAAGAATATCAGCTTTCTTGGTAAAGTATTTGAGATAGATATACCATTAAAAAAGGATATGCAGTAGGCAGGTCTGTCTTTTGAGAGACAGGAGTTTCACACCTCACACAATCCTCCCTTCTCAGTGGAAAGACTGAAAAAAACTCTACACCTTTCAGTTTAAAAAAATCTAAACATTCCTAATCCTTGGATCACACCTGGAACTATTTATTACCAAGATCTGATCCTGTGATGGGATTAGTTCAGCCTCAGTGTTATAGTAACTCCACTGTGGTTTCACTCGTAACAGGGAATAAAAATACATACTTCTGGAGTTATGTTTCATATTAGATGGTGAGCATATTTGTATGAGCCCTCATTTTCCCATTCAGCTTCAGAGGATCCCATTACAGAGTTTTGTATGGTTATTTTCTACTTCTGCATTGGGTCAAGCTTTCCCCAGGGTACACTTCTAATTCATGGTCTTCTACATTATTACTACCCTTTTGACCTAAATGATTAGCCAAAGTTTGAGGCCCTGAGGGCTGTTTCTATTAGAAGGGGAAAATTATGAAGTCAAGCATCTTTTAGGCATATCTCGTTAAAAAAACACCTTCAAAATCACCCACCCCCAATATTACTCCTGTTTCCTTCAATGTAGGAGATATACAACAACAACAAAAAAATCCTTGCCTTCCTTTCTTGAAGCCTTTTCAGAACTTTGTAGGACTGCCACAGCGATTATCGAATTCTTTCTTATTTTCACATTCTCTTCCTCCTTTGAGTCTTCTGGTATGCTTTTTCTCCTGCTTTTTTCTTTCTTTTGCTTTTTCCCTACTCTTCCAGATATATCCAATTTCCACTGAGATTAATTTCATACCCAGTCATACCCTTCTTCCACTTAGTTCAAGTGTCTGAGTGCCCTGACTTACGCTTTTGTTTTGGGAGGTGAAATGTGCTAGAGTTTAGGGTGGAGGCTGCTACGGTTAGGCCTGCTGCTAGCATGAACTTACCTGTTCCCTAGAGGAAGGATGTAACATTCACCAAGTTCTGTGGTACTTTATAAGTTCACATTTTTGGAATGCTGGGAGACCCTTCTGGTTTACTTACATACCCCACTCATCTGGCTCCAGAGTGTGCAGCCAAACCAACACTTCTGCTGGTTGTACGAGAGCAGTGAGTGAAGGCAGCAGTCCTGTCCTCCCCCAGCCTCCTCTCCCTCGCTGCTTGTAGGATAAACAGCTGTGCTAGCTCAAAGGATAGCATGGTAGAGGGTCAGGAATGAGAAGTCAGGAGTGGGGGAAAGGCAGGACGCTGCTTTTGGCACTGGTGTCAGCACACCTCGCTTGAAGCATTCATCAAACCAGCCTCATCCATTGAAATCTCCCTGAGCTCTGAGCAAGCAGAAATGCTTGTAAAGCAGATGCCAGTAGCTGAGTTCTAATCTGAGAATGGTATGGAAAAGCTGTGAATTTTTAAATTATGGCAGTTAACGTAGAGTACCATAAGCGTCTCAATGCTTTCTACCTGTCATATTTAAATATCTATCCAAAATGAATTAAAGAACATAACAGGAAACATGCTCATGATGAGTTCTACCTTGATCCTGCACTGACACAAGGGGGTTTTGGTATTTTATGGCCCTAACAGCTGAAACCCTTAAAAATTTTAAGAAGGTAGGAACCTCCAAAAGACCACTGTGAAAGGGAAGTGCAATTTACAGTGACTTGCCCAACATTAACAACGGCATTTGTGGCACAGCACCCACATTCCCACCTCCTCACCCGTCTGATCCCAGTGCTTTCTCACAACAGGAGTCCAACTATTATCTTGAAAGGGGAAAACCTTGTGTGAGTAAGCTGTAAAAATAGCTGCAGAGAAGCACATCAGAGAATGCCCTGCTATTATTTCCTCTTGCAGATGCACGTTTTCAAATAAAACTCCAGTATTTGTTCTGGAGGCAATACAGGCAGCATTCTCTAAACTGCCCAAGCAGTTGTGCTATACCTATAACCCCAATCTAATAACACAAATATTAAAGCGGAAAAAGCTTGCATAAAATCTATATTACCCCATTAATCTCAAAAGGACATTTGGCTAATATAAAATTCAGCATCATCTTCACTGATGGTTCAGGGAAATAAAGTTGTAATAAATTGCCGCAAGGCAAAGTACTAATGATTGAATGAGGCTATGCAATTAAGATGTAAGTTTTTTAATCACCTTTGAGGTTAAACATAGAAGAATTATGAGTAAAAGGGCAATTAAATGCCAGAACTTTCAATCTCAGGTCTCCTCATCAAAGATTCAGTTACCTAAATTGTTTTTCACTATTTCAGAGGAAGAGCTGGGTATAACAATATTTCATACCCCACAAGAGGAAGTAAAGAATACTCTTTCAAACAAAAGCATTACCAGGCTATCAAAATCTTGACAAAGAAAAATAAACTAATCACGATTGATCTCTAGGGCTCTTGAGTTCCTGAATTCCTAAATGTTAACATTAGGTTATAAAAGGGAAAAGTAGTGCAAAATGTAGCCATCATCATCTTCATATCGCATCCTCAAGTAATACATATCTTAATGAATTGTGAGTTTCATGAGCAGTACATTTGATATTTCTGTATCTGTAACTTTTCATATAATTCCACATGCTCTGTTTAAAAATAATTTCCTTCTGAAATAGTTTAATATTTATTTTTGAAAAGAAAAATGGATTCACTTATGCTCTGATCCTGCAGACGCTTATATGTCTGACTGTCTTTGAATAAAACTATTCAAATTTAAGTGAATTCAAGAGTGTCAAACCAATTTAAGTTTTCTTCAAGGGACACATGACAAATCTAATACTTAGTGACTGAAAAATTAACTAGCTGCAATTTACAGTTGTTTATGAAAGTTATAGGAACATGCTATACATAGTATTGAAAATAGTAACCTTTTTCTACATTTCCAAGGAATGTTAAGATGGAACAATTTAATAACCTGACTTGTTTTGTGAGGTTTTGTGCCCCTATCTCTAGCGGAAAAAAATGGGGGAGAAAAATATTAGAAAACAGGTTTCCCACTCAAGATCAGTAATATTTCTATCACTGCATTGTAAGATTTAAACTACTATATTTTCATCATATAAACAAATAAAGACCACATGCAATTTTCCCTTGGGCAGAATGAAAAAAGGGAGAAAAGAAAGAAGCACATTTGACAGATGCTAGTCACTTACTACATGATAAGCTGTTAGAAGGCGTATCTATTTCAAAATAACTAAATAAATTCAAAATTCACACCAGTTTGTTGCAAGAACTCACTGTTTTTATTTTAGACTAGGAATGTGTTATTTTGCTCTAACTTAAAATAGCCATACACAATCCTCCTTTAAAAAATACCACACTGAAAAATGTTCCCTTAAGATACACATGACAAAACTGATTCCCTTAGTGACTGAAGTGAAACCAAAGTATCCCTAATTAAAAACTTACCTCCAAAATGGACAGAGGAGTTTAGGAAGATGGGAGGAAAAGAAGTATATTAAATTGTGGTGCTTTTTTACCTTATGCAAAATGTGCTTCTTTATCTTCTCTTCATTTACACCACTAACCCTGTAGCAAGAGTCACAATGGTACTGTACCAGTTTCACTGTGCATTGGTTTGGGTAATTAATGTTATTTACTACTGCCATTTTCATCAGGTAAAAAGTCAGTTCTCTGACTTTCAATAAACTTACAAGCCTCTTCCCAGAGCTGTTTACAACAGCCTTTCCAGCTCAACATTTCTGAGATATGTAGGCAGCTTTCCTGACACATGGAAAAGAGTGCGAATTACTGGAGTATTCAGCATCATAAAACACAGTCACTGATATAAAAGCTGAAAATGTGCATACCAGCTTTTTATTGTGCGTTTACAGCCCAATTCAAGTTTATGAATAAAGTCTCATTAAAAGTTGAATTATTGCATATTGGGTACGCTGGCATTATAATAACACTAAACCAAAAACCAGAATCAATTGCATTTCTCTTGGCTCTATGCAACAGAGCTTCTCTCGGTACATCTGTAATTTTTAAAAATTCCTCCTGCTTCTAAAACAACCTTCTGCTAATTTTCTTCAATTTTCTGCTCCACTAACTTAAAAGTCATTTCCTTAAGAAAACAGATGACAGACAACCTGAGTGACTGATTATATTGTGCCATCACTTTGTTTTTTCTCTGAGGCCTTGGTTTAAGAGGATGGATGTTAGTGTAAATGACAGAAAGGGGAGCTTCGCATAGGATTTCACTTCTGTTCAAAGACAAGCTAATGCAGCCTCGCTGAGGTGCAATCAACTTGACAAATGGATGCTGTGCAGCCCTGTGCCTCCCACTGAAACCCGAGAGTCTGATTTACACAATATTCCCCCTGTAAACGGAGGGAAGCCCAAATTCCAGTCAGACTTAACGCTGCTTGGCTGTATAATGGGTTGATCTGATAATTCCTCCCATATAATGAAATCTGATAATAGTGGGAAAAAATACATCAGAGAGAATGGAATACATTAATGAACTTGTAAAAATACACTTAAGTCTTAACAGATTTAATAAACAGAGGAAGGATGGCTCAAACCGGGAGTCTTCATATGTGGTCAGCAGTTCTCGGGTTTAACAATGAAGCTGACTGAAAATACAGAGTTTCTATTTACAATTGACTACATTCACCACACCTTTTTTCAGATGGCCAGGAAATGAAAAAAAAAAAAAAGGCATTTAAATATCAAAGTAAGCTTTGTAATATGTTTACATGTCTTGCCTTGTTCTGTTTCCCCTTCAAACTAAACTAATTCTATGATACAAGCTGTTTTCTCAGGGAAATGTGAGTCAGATAAAATGTTTTCCTACACGAAAAACAGCGTTTCATTTACCGACTGGAAAGAATGGGAAACATTTGCTTTTAGACTTTTAAGATTTTTTTGAATTGAAAAACAAAGACAATTCCATTTCAAAACACTTTTCACACAAGTTCGACAGCTGGCACAAAAATTAACTGAATGTTTACACTAGAAAAATGTCACAGAAATGTCTATTAAAATCAGTACTTTTTCTATATCATAATAAACTACTCTGATTGTCGTGGTTCTCTACAAATAAATATTTTGCCTTAGCAGCTACAATTGTGACCAGAAGCTGTTCTCATACATCTACAAGTTGAGTAGTGCAGGATTTTTAGGGTTTTATTTACTTTGCTGTTGTCACAAATAAAAGAAAAAAAGAAAAAAACTTATGCAAACATTTCATGCTGAAGTGAATGGATTTCAACAGCTGCTGATTTGGTGACATCGAGAACCCCAGTGGAGATGTCCTGCTGAATTAACGTCTTGGAAATGTTAAAAAGAAACTTCAAACAGCCCTTGTTTAGCAGGCGGTCGAGGCTCGCTCTCGGTGGGGATCATGTGAAGACTAGCAGAGCAGTCACTCAGTCATGAATCAGACTTGTCAATAGTTGCCTATTTTCTCAACAGGTGTCTCAATCACACGTCATAATCCTTCCCCCATAGGCTTCTGTTTAACAGAAATGGCTCTCGCACAGGACACTGCTTTTCCTTACACGAGACATATACTGACTTCTTACTTAGCAGCTCCCTCCTCCAGCCTCTGCTGAGCTTTGTACTTGGTATAAACATGTCTTTCTCGCCTGTGTGAGCCATCAGGGAAAGAACGAGGACTGTAACACAGGAGCGAGGAAGCTTTTAATCCTTTGTTATTGCTGCAGATAAGCACGGCAAACACTGAACCATCACTCGCTGTTTTGTCAGATAATTATGAAGCGCTGTTATGTGGAGGTACCCTTTGTGAATCCCTGTGCAATAATGCACTTGGTACTCAGACAGAAAAAGGCATCACTGACATAAAATATCTTACACTAGCTAAAATTGTAGGGAAATGCTTCATAATAATTAAACAAAAAAAATTTTAAAGTTTAAATTAAAAACCCAGGAAACCACTTTCAAGTATAACTAACCTTCTGTCATGACTCTTTACAGCATTTTTTGTAGCTAAATTAATTTTCTTAAGTTTTGAAATCCTCATTTCTTTTATAGGACACATACATTCAGGCAACTACAGAAGTAAATCAAGTCCTATGGGTCCCAGATGTCAGAATCCTGAACAAATGCAAGTATTCACAGAAAATTTAAAATTACATACAGTTTCTACCCTGCAAAAAAGTGTTTATATCTATGCTTACCCCTATGCTCTCTGAGTCACATCAGTATTAAGCAAAACAACAAAGAGATTTAAAGAAAATTTTCTTGGCTTTTCTATCAAAAAGCAACAAACCAGTTGCAATATTCTACAACTCATCCTAAGCTTGCACAAATCATAACATTTTTAATGTATCACCAAACTGCTCTGGGCTTCCTATTTCTACCTTTGTTTTCCAATTTTACGTATGATATGTACACAAAATGCTGATGAGCTAAAGCAATTTTCTGTATTTCTAGGCCAGTCTCTCCTTGTATCAATGGAAGAAGTGTGCTTGTAAAATAATGTGGGCTGGTTAGTAGCAGCATGCTTCACTTTTATAGTAACAGCTCCTGTAGAAACTACAGCTTCGACATGACTTGAAAATTAAACATAAAAGAAAAATACATCTGCTTTATGTAATGTTTTGAGATCATAAGCTCCCTTGTATCAGATTTTATTAAAGTGTTCCATAAGGAAGGTAAAGTCTCCAACTGTAAGACTGTATACAACTTAATAATTTTGAAATATCTTTGAAATGCCCGTCAAATGAAGTTAGACAGTAAAACTGGTGTAGTTTGATCATCCAGCTGTATGTCAAAATTCTTCCACATTGTTGGATAACATGAAAGTGCAGCACCAGTTTCTGTCACCCTCAATTTAAAAACTTTTGATATACTACCTCTGAGCATGGAGTTGTTTAAATACTATCTCTAACATCAGTAAACTGCATGTACCACCTGCACCATGACTTGAATTACTGAAACACAACACTACACAATTAAAGACATCTCAGATTTCAGCAGAAAAAAAACATTGTACTGAAGAAATTTATAGAAAAGGAAAATATTTAAAATGTATTTCAAATGTGAAATACAATTTGATTGTGTATTTGATGTATACTTCATACTGGATACACCACAGTGACAAGGTATTTTAAGTATGTTGATAGATACTTATAGTCTGGGCCAGGTCTTGAAAATGTTATGTAAGTTACTCCTGTGAATTAATTTTAACTACTCACACAAGTGCTTTGTACTGACATAGAAATTTTTGCAGTTTCTGTAAGAATGAATATAAAATATATACATTACTTCCTACATAGACAGACAGCATGTCAGTATATTCCTTTTTTTTTGCTCTGGGGCAATTTGCAAGAACTCTGTTCCTAATCATAGTTGCAATTTTGTTTTATTCAACATTGTATAAGTATTTTGACATAGGACTGGATTAATAAATTGGTTTCAACATCACTGCTCAGATGTATGCTGCTTCCTGTGCATTTGTAGGAAAATCTGCATTTTTTAAGATTTCTTTTCTCTGTGATTTTTGACCCTACATAAGGATATTATGCAGATAGTATGCCAGATGATTATTTAAACAACACAAATACATTCTCTGTAGATGCAACCTTTAATGACATTTGCTTAGAAAACTTGCTGGGCACTGAGTGATTGATTCTGAATGGGAGCCCAGCCTCATACAAACCGCATTCATCAAAAGCATCCTAATCATACCACCATGTTAACACTTTGAACTTTACTTTCAGTACTTAAGCAATGGAATTCATGAAATAATCAAATTTAGGGGAAATTGACTCTTATTTTTCATATATAAAGACCTGCTTTCAACACAGATAAGGCATTCTTGCTGCATTCTCTGCTTTCTCCCAAGCAAAGAGTAAGAATCGATAAAAAGGGAGCAAACCCCTAATGTTGACATGTAAGCATTGTAAAATGGAACTTTCAATGGGTAATCCACAATGCGATGCAAGTTGCATCTCATTCAGACGCAGATCATTTATTCCAGAAAAAGGACAACAATAAAAAATGGATACCAAAAGTAATGCAAAGGCTACAACAGCAAATGCTTAGGCACATGGTCAGAATGATATCAAGAAACAGGAAAGTGTTATTACCAGTAGAGATAATATTGATATACTAGAACTTGACCACACTTAGCTCTAAGCTCCAAAGTTTAAAAGGTATATTGACAGATTAGATGTTTTCTGAAAAAAATAAGGCGAGGATCTTCCCTGTATTTCAAGACTAAAGAAGCTTAAATTATTCTGCTTACGAGACAAGGTGTGGGAAACCCGACAGTGGACCTGCAATACCTATGATAAGAGAGATTTGCCAGGACATGTCTCAAGAGTATTAAAGACAAAACCAAGATCTTGTAAAAGGTAGAGGGAGATGAGATTAGAAGAAACGTGCACAACTTCTCTCCAAAGTAGAGAAGAGTACAAGTGATGCTGAGATTTTTTCTTTCTTCTGCCAGTCAAGGAGTAGAATGGAAACCTGAGCTGCATGCTCTGAAACACTGTCTTTAGTAAGTTTCCAGAGCCAATGAACTACACCAGTTACTCACACTGTGCAATTCACAACCTGAAAAGACATTCTGACTTCTTTATATAACAGAAACCAAACCATGGCACCTGGTTATACCACTCTTAGCTGGCAGCTTGGCTTGTTTACCTTCTAACTGCTACTTGAAATGGAGAACATGACTGCAAATGCTAAGGTTCATAACATACGAGCTAGAATCTTGTTCCATCTGATAAAGACCACCCTCCTCAAAACTGCACTCCTGATCAAACCATCAGTCAAATATCAGTCTTTGATACTCTGGGCTGCTGCTCTCTCAACTGTGAATGATTTGTGATCTGGAGCAAGGTTTTAGGAGGGATGTCTAGGAGGGAAGTAAGAGACATTACTCAAAACAAGACACTGCTCTTCAAGATACAACCCAGCCACATATCTGTGCTCAGGACAAGGGGCATGAATTCCTGTGATTTCAGCAATGAGCCTTTACTTTTCTATGCTTCCCACTACCTCTTTTTCTACAACTATGACCAAAATTTTCCCTTTCAGTCACTTTTGTCTGGCCAGAGGTAATGGCCACATAAGTGCCAGCTACAATGTTTTGTAAAAAAAAATAAAAAGAGCAAAAGGGAGTTCAAAATACAAATTACTCATTCTACAATAAAAATCATGAGACAGCTGGAAACTGCAGCTTTCACGTACCCTGGGATTTAAAAAAATAACTACAAGAACATCAGTTCTTAATATGACTGTGTTCAGAGATGTGGTGGTTTACTCTCCCACACTTAGACAAGAGGCCAGCCAAAACAAAGACGGGATCCTAAACCCAGACAATGTAGCTGCATTTGCTATTTCACCTCAGATTAACCTCCATTCACACCAGTTGAACTTGCATTTTTGACTCTGTATCTTGCACAGACCAATCATCTGGTAATCTAATGGAACACCTCATATGTAGACCTACATGAGTATGGAAATGTTTACAGGATCAGGACATTTGGCCAGAATTCCTTAATGAACTAGTGTTTTAAAAGCTGTGGGTGCTCTTTGCTTATGAATACTGTAGCATAAAGTATCTCAAATCAGAAGTCCAGAATTAGAGGGAATATTTGAAACACAGCCTTTAATTTTTCTCACAAGGCCTTGATTTGTACTTTAGACTTTGGATCACAGCCTGTATTATTTTTAAAGCCTCATGATTAACCTCTAACTTTACTAAAACTGTTCAGATGAGTGCTACTACATTGTTACACATGGCACTGTCCTTAGGCTGCTGAGGGAAGATATCTTGCCTAAATAACTCAGCAAGTGATAACCTTTGAAACAGCTTCTGGCAGGCTGTTGCATCAGACTGTTTTGTACCTTCTCAGGCTTTCTTTCATTGAAAAAAAGCTTTCAAGCAAATAATATATTCTCTTTTTTTGAATTATACACATCACTTTAAAAAGCTACACTTTTTTTTATTTAATCAAGTCTCTGGTACCTTTTAATCACTTAGCTTTTTTATCTAAAGTTGAAAGCTTATTGAAAAATAGCCGTTTACTCCTTATCGCTTTTCTCACTGTCATGATCAGAAACTAGATGTTCCTTAAGATATTCCATAATTTTATCAAGTTCTATCCTTCCTGTTTTTTCAACTGGTTTCAGTACTGTTCTTTCACTCCACTGCTTATTTTGTCACATTTCCCAAGTTTTACTATAACCCAGGCTTGTTATATTGCTGTATGTTCTGGAGGCTATTGAGATATGAAGCGCTCTTGGCATGTTATTCTAAAAGGCATATCTTGTACACAGAAAATAATCTGCTTCTGAAATTAACACTTAGCTTGCTACTCTTCCTTCCAGATGACATAAAGTATAACTGTGACGCTGTATTTGGTCATTGGCTTAATGCAAGTTATTTTGGGTTTTGACAGGTAAATAAAATTCTGCTGTTTACTCACGACTTGCCAACACTGTTAGGATAGGAAGATGTATGTCTAAACATATTAAAACACAGATTCATAAGGCAGATGCAGTATGACCAGTATGACCTAAAAAGTGTATATATAAAGTGTATATATATCTTACACCAGTCATTTCTCTAGATGAAGAACTAAGACATATTGCACTGAAAAGGAGCATGTTGAGGGCTAAGTGTGGACATCCACTGTCACGCTGCTCAACTGAGTCTCTGAGAAGCTGCTTTGTTTCTAAAACTTCAGTCATGAACCTCCCTCAAAAGTGAAAGTTACTTTCACCAAGCAGGTCCAGCCATATTAAAGAAATGAGCTTCTGCTTTTCTTGTCCATATTTCATTAAAACTCTGTTAAAACATTTGTTATAGAGCAAAGCAGAGAGTCCAAATAGCAAAGTTTCTTTAAAATCCCAGGTACTGTTCTTTGCTGGATGTTGGTCATGTATCACTTAGCCCCCAGAAATACTTTGACCCGAAGAGTGAACAAAGCCATCAAAAATAGGAAGGATGCAGCTGAAATCTTTATTTTTCAGGACATTATACATACTTCTTTTATTCCGATTAAAAGTCGCAGCGAAACAGAGTCTTTGAGAAAAGAGTAAGAATTTTGACTCTTTCAATTTACATTTGTCTCAGGTGTTACCTTTTCTAAAAGCAAAATTATTTATTTAAAAGTATAAATTTCCCTTTTATACTAAAAGATATATTGTCCAAAACACAATTTCCTTACACTCTACTAAACACAGACGGGGATGGCTAGAGGCTACAAATCTTTAGGTTCTCCACTGATGCATAAACTAAACAAAAAAGACAACCTTACTTGTTTCAGAAAGCTTTATTAGAATAGGAATCTTTGAAGACAAACACAAAAGATTCTAATATGTTTAGATTTTATAATGTAAACAACTAATTTAATGCATCACTAACAATATACAATACTCGCCATCTTGCAACATGAATGCAAGGAAGAAACTGATGTAATCTGTGAGATATTTCAAAATAATTAATTTGAGAATAAAAAAAGAACTTTTATTGTGTAAACTCTCCTTGTTTGCCTTTTATAAAAGGATCAGAAAACTACAGCACTTGAACCTTTGCTAAATGAAGGTAACAAGCAATCTTTTGAACTGGACTCTAAATTAAGAATATGTAATTGCCTGAGAAAGGGTATTTGATCAAAAGGGTTTTAAGTGTTACTTATCAGGAGAGTTCCAAGAAACTCAAGATCCAGTTTATTTAAATGAGGGCCAAGAAACTTTCAAATTATCTTAAAGTAGTTTGACATGTCTAAATTGTGTCTTTGCCAGCATGTCAGACTTCCTTGCTAGTATTTTAGTTCTGTAAGGGCAAATGGGATTTTAAGCACTTCTGCATCAAGCCAATGTTTGATGCCTCCTTTTAATTTCCTTAACTCCCTCTCAAACCCACATCTTCTTGCTTAATTGTTTTGCAGCTTATAAAATTATGGCAAACATTCCTTTACCCTTTTTTTTTTCCTATTATTTTCCTCACAAGCATGAACAGACACATGATGACCAAAAAAAAAAGTTCTATACACTGAGCTTTTAATTTTTATTTAATTTGAAAGAATGATCCTGTTTTGTGGCATTCCAAAATCAAGCCCCAGGTTCTGCAGTATTATCTGCACTGATGAACTGAGGCACCCTGGGAAGCCCCACTCACAGGCACAAAGGTTCATGTATGCCCAGCTCCCCACTAAATGACTGACAGTGTATTATTATACCACTTCACATAAATGACAATGGAGTATTGAATCAAACATGACAACATAAAAATCTCCTCAATTCATAATTTCATACAGCATGCTGTGCTAGAAAAAATACCCCAATTATTCAAAACAATATTGAAGTAGAAAGTATTTTGGAGGCAGTCTGAAGTAAGACTGACTTGCTGAACAGCCCAATGTTTTGAAGAAGTGTCTAAGCAGGTGTTCTATGACACAAATCACCTAAAATCTTTCCATTACTGGGATAAGCCTTGTAACCAATATCAGCAAAAAGTGTTATTTTTATCTAAGTGGCTGAGGCATGGTGGGTACAGGAACTGCTCAGAACTCCACTGCTATCAGCATAAGAGGCTCGAGGCTTCGGCACTTGTCTAGCTTTATCTACAGCCAATACAGGAGATTCAGCAACAGCAGCTGCCAAGATGTCCTTTATGAATCCATGCCATGCAACCAAGTTTTAAATATCCTGAAACAAATGTAAAGCTCTTTTACAGACAGCTGAAAAGCTGAATGCTGAGGACAGAAAGATCTTGTTTTGTCTACAGGTTATGCTTAGAAGAAATACACAAAGGAGGAAGAAGAAGACTTTCCAGGTACTGCTGGGGAACACAGTGACTCCATCCAAACATGTCTTACTACCTTGAATTGCCTTTGTAGCCTGACCTGGCAGTCTCAGCTCCGGGTACCGTGGCAACTTCCACACGGACCCGGAGGAGCACATGGCTGGAGGTTTGAACAATGCCGCCACCAGCTGGATACCTACCCGAGGCAGGGATGGGGTTGGCTGTAGAGCAAAGCAAGCATATTCCTCCAGGAAACAGGTATACATTGGAAAGAGCAGTTTTGCTTTGGCCAAATCTGCTTCCAGACTCAGGATGGATATTCTGCATTTCAGCAGTAAATACCTTCAGAAACTAGAAGTTATCTGTTGCGTAGCTTTGTCCACTTGTGGTGAAAACCAAAGAGGAAGATTCACTTAATGGTCAATAGTGGAATGTGAAAAATCATAGCTTAAGCCCCTTTAACTCCCAGGAGGATATGAATCCTTCTTTTCATGATTCAGAACAAAGGGGTTAATATCAAATGAGAATTCCACCAAACTTTTCTGCTCATGCAGCTCTATGGAGCAAACTGTTCACTGAGTCAAGAACCAGGACTGCTCTGTGGTTACCACTTTGTGTTCCTGGGGCTGCCCAGCTGTGCCTCTCTGTAGCATAAGAGGGTTATGGTCCTGTGGGGACAAGCATAGAATAAAACTTACATCTTCTGCATCTTGCGTGAGTGTGTGAACCCCTGAACTTATTGGTAAAATAGTTCATCACTTTTCCCACCAGTTTTATAAATCTCAGCCATTTTCTTAGTTTCACTACAAATGCCCAAGTACAAAATTAATTATTTTTTTTGGCTAGAAGCATTTTTTTCTTTATTTTGGACCAATTTGAACTGGTGTTTTTTTGAAGGGATAAAGGATGAGAGAGGAGATTTTGGACTGTAAAATCAATTATTTGTACAGCCGTAAGGATCTGTGGAAAACTAGGTCTCACAGTCTCTCTAATGATGGGAAAGAGAAAGAATGAATATGAAGAAATATTGATAAAATTTAAAGTTTAACTTAAGAGTTCACTGCTTTGGTTTAGCTCGATACCTCCATTCTAGTGTTTATTATCTCAAGTCCTGGATCCTTGAGAGAGTGAATTACTTGGAAGCAGTCTTACATTTAGCATATGTGAGGGATCTTGCTGGAATGAAGCATTAGTATTGGAACAAAGACAGTCTGTAAGGGCTACGAAATGGAGGACACAAGTACACGCAGAGCTACTGGGGATACAGAAACTCCTGTATCAAGTAAGGATATTGCACATTTGATGTTTTGAAGAGAAGGTTGGTTGGTGACTCCTTCCTGTCTCAAACAGTGGGATGTTCTGACTCAGTGATCTTAGAAACCCAATGGGACTACAAAAAACCTGTATGCATAATGAGTCTGGAAGAAGAGAGAGGGACTTGGATTTTATATTAAATGAGCTATAGGAAAGACTATAAACACCTTCATCCCTGGAGATGTCTGACACTTTCCACCAGGGCATCAATGACAAGCATGTAAAAAAGGAAAGTGAAATAATTTTCTCAGGTAAACCATTAGTCACCAAGCCAGGGTGAGTCTTCAGCTCTTTCTTGATGGGGTATTTGAAAAAACATCCATGGAAGAAAGCATGGGTGTCTAAGAATTGAGTTTAATCATAATGATCCTCAGCATAGCTCCACAACTTTCTCATGCTCATACTTACAAAATTACCTGTTACTAATTACTAATTACTTATGATTCCTGACCTCATTTATTTCCCATTAAGTCTATTGTCAGAGCATTTATTATGAGATCCTGGCTTCTTGAAATGAATCCTTGAAATGAAGGGGTGTAGGATGTCAAATTTAGTTTCTACTTGCACTGTGTAGATCAAGGGGTTGCATGACGATTGTGCAAACCAAAAACTAGGAAATTTCATTTGTGCTAGATGCATGCATAATGCCAGCCGTGTGATATTATTTCAAGAGAAGTGGAAAAATTAGGTGGCAAACAGAATTTTGGCAAAAGCACAGTTCTTCAGATGCCACATGTGCAAATCATTATTTTGTCTTGTAGAATGGTTAAGGAAATGTATTTTGAAATGTTAATTATATAATTAGGGTGTTAAGCAACTTCACTGAATGACAAGTGATTAAACACAAATCAACAGACAGACACAGCATTACTTTGAGTAGTGTGTGGAAAATGCCTCAGAACAACTCTAGCAAGCACAGGGTGGTCAACAAAGTTGAGTGTATATATTGCTGATAGCTTTCTTTGTCTAAAATGGAGGTGCCTACAAAACAGGCAGCTGGTCTTTGACTGCTAGTTTTAATTCATAACTTTGAAAGGTTTTACCAGTCCTAGAAATTAAAATGGACAACGTTATTAAAATTAAAATGCAGCCTGTCAGGGGTTAAAATGAAAAATCTAGATCCTTGTCAATCCCAACTGCAAGACAAGCTACTTGGGGGTGGGTCTCCTTTCACTTGATTTTTGCCTCTATCTCTGTTACCAGCTTTTGTCTAGTAGGTGTATGTCTATCCATTTTTAGCTGCTGAGTAGGAGAAGAACCTACCTCTGTTGTCTTCCCCCTGTTTTTCCCTGACAGGGAAAAATCTGTTAGAATTCTTGATAATACAAGTGGGTTGAATCTCCTGCTGAAGCGTGACAAGGCAGTAAACTGACATTTTTAGCTTTTCCGAACTTCTCCAATACTTTTTCCTTTTAAGCCTCTTCTCTTTCCTAACAGCCACAGCAGCAAGAAAATTCAAGATTTTTACATTCCACCACTGTCCATCTGAGCCTTAAGTAACAGCAAAACAACCAAACCAGAAACAGATTGCAAACTTAGGATAGCGAACAGCTGGCCTGTGGTCCCTGGAAGGTTGGCTCATTGTATGTTATTAATGCTTTTCTTTCCACTTCCACATGTTACACTGCACTGAAAGCTTGCTAAGGTATTTTAATGCAAGTAACTACTAAGGATGCAGTTCCAAAACAGCTAAACTTCTGCAGGTCAGGGCTGCTACAACCCTGCTCTTCCTC
Organism: Gymnorhina tibicen; assembly: GCA_013399875.1. NCBI lineage: Eukaryota > Metazoa > Chordata > Aves > Passeriformes > Artamidae > Gymnorhina > Gymnorhina tibicen. The sequence goes on along the minus strand of VXAZ01004224.1, from coordinate 1,521,927 downwards.
CCTCCATGTGCCATTCCTGATCTCCTATTTGTGCCAGGTCATGCTACTGTGCTGTGAACAGCTTTAAGTGTCCTAAGGAAGACGAACATTTCTACAAGAAATTCACTTCTCTGTACAGTTAATTTTTGCCTCATGCCCTTTAAATGACATTTTACAAGGTGGATAAGCTGAGCCAATAGCTTGCTGCAGTGGAAAGGGATGGCTCCCTCTCCTCTTGGGTGGGCAGTCCTGATGTCTCCCTTGCTTCAGCACTGGTATTCATCTACAACCCAGTGGATCAGTTCAACTCACTGAGCTGGCTAAAAACCTAGCTCAGCAGTTTAGGAAGCAGCCAGGACTGGAGATAAAGTAAATGGGAAAGAACAACCAAGGTAGAGTGTCTCACCTTGAAGATGCTCGAAAGCTGCCTCGACACAGGCCTGGGGCAGCCTGTTCTAGATGGCCTTGCTTGAGCAGGGGTCTTGGACCAGGTGCTTTCCAGAGGTCCCTTTCCACCTCAACCATTCTGTGATCCTGTGATCCTATGAACCTCACCATTCTTGTGAAACCTCACCAACAGCAGTCATGAGGATATTTCACCTTTTTTCTCTTTTTCCAACAGACTAAGACAGTCCCAAAAACATAGATGGCCTTTGTTTGTCATTAGTTACGAGTTACATGCCAAGCATGTAAGATAGGCAGAGACTGCATCAGTAGCATTTCATACCCTGCTGACATTGCTGTGCAAACAAACGTGCATACACAGAGCACTGAAAAATCCTATTATGCATCTTCAGCAAGAAGCAGTCACATTGGGAAGCTACTCAGGAAGCCCTGAATGAGAGGACTGACAGAGAGATATCTGGCAAGGAGATAGCCATGCCTTGGTTTGCATTTTTTTCCCATTCAGCAGTTAATTAGTAACTCACTTTTTGAAAATTAAAGATTACACTTCCTGAACAAATACAAGCATTTGATCTTGAGCTCATCAAGGAAAACTTTAGCAGCTGCCAGGGAAAAGCAAATGTTCTGTCACGTACATCCAGACTGACATAATGCAAAACAGAAGATGAAGAATATGGAGAGAATGTACCAACACTTCCACACACAGTCGTGGGGAGCACAGCAGATGAGGAAAAATACCAAATAGCAGACAACAATCCAGTGAGCCTAACTAAAACCTGATGGGATGACTCCTCACTGCAGCATCAGCCTAAGAGACAGAACAGAAGAGTGAAGCATGGTGCTGTATATCAAAAGTACTTTATATTTCTGTCCTACATGAACTGGCTCTTTTGGATCGCTGGGCACTGAGCTGTGGTCATGCTTCACCCACCCCTGAAGGGTACAGAGTTCTCAAGAAGAGGGCAGCAGCCAGCAGCCAGAACACCCTTGCAGGAGAAGGAGACCTAATTGTGTGAGATGTTTTCATAAGATCAGGTAGGAGTCCTGACACTGAAGGGGCTGTAATAGAATTGCCAAACTTTGAGAAAACTGCTAGAAAATTTGTACTTATTAAAACTAAAGTTTCATCATTTTATTGAGGAAGCCACCCTGAAGAAATGATAACTGCATTTACAATAAGTAAAGTAGAAATGTGCTGAGAAGTGAATCATATAACATCACATAAGGGAAAAAAAAAGACAAAAAAGGATACATGTATTTTTTAAAGAAAACCTTAACATTTTTTCATTTTTTTTTGACCACGTCTAGGACATAAAAACCCACTGTGAAGTAAATCTGAACATCTAGAAAATACTAATTTCTCCTTAGAAAAAAATACTTTTAATTCATCTGTTTTTCTGTACCTGGAAAGGTATTTTAACAAAAAACCACAATCCCATTTATCTTGTCTGGTTACAGCACTGGACAAATTCTTAGCCTCCACATACTCACTGACTACACCTTTAGTTATTATGGCTTTTGTAAATTCCCCAGATGCTGCCTCCTGATTGTGCACTACAAGCAACTCTCAGACCGTAACAGAGATGTGGACCTTCATATGTGTTATGCATTTGCTGTTACAACGTAAAGTTCTTCTCAACGCTCCAAGCACCTTCCCTTGAGCCTGTCACACATCTCCGAGGTCTTTTGTTCCTTGAGAACTACTCCTGCCCTTCCTGTACAAATGCCATCAGGAGCTGCTCACGTCTGGGTATCCCCACTGTCTGTTAACCCTGCCCAGGCCAGCAACGATGCCTTGCTGCAGACCGACCACATTCCAGTTTGCTCGCCACTGCTGTCTGCCAAGCTTTCCACCGCTGATTTCTGAAACTGCTGAGTGTTGCATCTCCCTTTCAGTACACCCCCTCCCTGCTGGGCTCTCTGATCAAGTCTATCTCTTCAGTAGCTCTTCCACTTCTACAATTTCTGCCCCTGTTCATTCTCTTTCCAGCTATTTTTCTACTTGAAAATAAAAGTGTTATTAGTGGTAGATTATATATAACATTAAGCGATCATTATCTGTACTGCAAAATAAAAGTATTCTATTCTGTGCTTTGCAAAGTGCCGAGGAGTTCTAAAAATACAGTCTAATATACAACACAAATATAATGGATAACATTAAGAAAACAAGGAATAAAAATATAGGCATAAAAGGTTCACTGATACCACTTTAACAGCACATCTCATTGGGAGTATTAGGTGAAGTAAACAGCTGAAGTCAGTTATAAACAAATGGACAGTATTGCCAGCTTCAAAAAACATGCATATGTTAAAACCTCCAAAATCATCAAAAAGTATCAAAGCAACGAGACTTTAAGAAAATGCACTGCTCTTTGATCTGTCTCCTGAAATTCAAGTAGAGAACTGGTCACTCCTCAATGAACATTAAGTTACTTGGAGTTTAAAATTCACTTGTACAGGCAGAGTACTCCATGGCAAGCATTCAAAATCTCAAAATGGGCCCAAGCTGTTCTTTCTCATCACCAGCACTGACTTTTAAACAATTTTATTTAAAAATGAATGTTCATACTTTCAATTTGCCTGCTGTTCAGCAAGCCTTAAGAATGCACCCAAGATGTTTTTTCTTTCACGGCTATGACAACCACGGGAGTGTGATACCCCAAAGCAGATACAGTCACTTAGAGCTGTAACATTCAGAAAAACAATTATTATAAAGCTACTAAAGATGGTAACATGGCAAGTTTCTAACATATACATGTAAACATGGAAACTGAGTTTGACATTGGCTTCTTCAAGGCATAGCAGAAGTATAACACTTAGGTTGAAACTATGTCACAGGCTGTCTTGTTTGACATAGGCCATCAAATTTAACATAGCTACCATTACAGTGAATCCAATGATATTTGTTGAGTGAAGTACATCTCTAACAACTTTAAGGTATTGACTAGAGTCCTCTGGGGAAAACATTAATCTCTATTTCCTTCAATTGCTAACATTACATCTTCTAACTTACAGTTCTTAGTGTGCCTGCACTCAAGAATTCAAAGCACACTTCAGGTGTCACAGTTCACTAAAACTGGAAGATATTTATTTGTATCAGTAACAAGAAATTCAGGTTTCAGTACTTTGAGATGTAGCAGTGCAAAAGATGTCTTTTTTTGGTGGGGTTTTTGATCACCCCTTCTGCTTAGCTCTAACTTCCTCTCTTTATCCCACTTCTGTGGCCTTTAGACATTCACTGCCCCATTTCCATGCACTTTCTTAGTTTTCTGCTTCATTCCAACTATTTTTGCTTATATAGCCTCCTACCTATGAATTTTTCCCTTTTCTGTCTCCTACTTCTCATATCTTGAATTTTCTCAGTGACGCAAATAAAAACTACCTGGACTTCCTTTCTGTTACGTTAAATCACCCACTTTCGATTCATTCCCCAGCTTTACACTACATGCCTAAATTCCATCATAAGCCCTGAGAATAGGTCATCTTCAGTCCCACAGCAAGGCAAAAAATACCAGGCTTCACTACCATTAAGGAAAAACTCAGGTTTGATTGAGAAAAACAATAACAAATGGTTACCATTTTACCTAAAAGCTACTTGTAACTAAATTTTACTGAAAAAACCCTCTGAAGAATAGTTGCCATTAAGAAAAGAGAAATTTATAGTTATAGTCAGGTAACAGGAAACAAAAAAAATAGAAAGAAATCATTCAGGGTAAAAAAAATTATGAATGCCATTAAATTTCTATAAAAGTGGTTGGCATACCTGAATGAAAACCCAACAAAATATGTGGCAGGATAGACTGCAGAGGTGCCTTAGGAATGTTTCCCGTTATTTCTTTTTGTCAAAAAAAAAGAAAGATCAGCAATTGCTTCCACAATACTGCTTCATGACCAAATGAGATATGCCTTGTCAATCAGACATTTGAAATACACACTAATTAGTGTACCAGTGTGATATGTTTATATTAATCTGAAATTGCTCAGATGAAGTATGTGGGGAAAATATTTGAACTCATTAAAATCACAAGCTAAACCAATCTAAAGAATGAAAACTCCCTACAGAGTACAGGAAAAGAGCAAGAGACTTGAAAAACTGCAGTGTCAAGTCTTGACATATTTGAAAAAGCCAGATAATGTATTTATGTAGGATTGTAACCACTTTGGTATCTGCTGGGTAACAAATCTCCCACTGGATGTGAGTAGAACATTACAAAAGACAAGCCCAATCTAAAAGGTATGCTACAGTGCTGGAGATGCCATTGGCAACATAGTTTTTTTATTTCCCTTTTCATTTCTACTTTTTTTTTTTAATCAAGGTACGTGATCAGCTGCTATGTACCACAGCACTGTGGTTCTTCTGCCACAATATAGTGACAAATCCGGTATACAGCTTTTTTATTAGATACTCTCACACAACATGTTTCACCCTTTTCCCCCAAAATACTCCAGAGTCTCATTCCTAAAGTGTTCCATAGAAAACCCTCTAGAAATTATAGCATCAATGTTTTAGAACAAATGTGAGAAAAATTATCTTCATAAGCACAGAAGTGGCCAGTTCCTGCAGTCAAAACAATGCCAGGCCTCACTGCTGAGGCACAAATCACCATCCCTCCACTGAAATCACAGGCTTCCAGGTGATTAGCCCATCCTAACAGCCATACAATACTACGGAGATGATTTACAAGTGACAGATTACAAAAGTTAAGGAAGAATTTCTAAAATTCAAGTTTTATAGCGTACAGTTATCTTGCACTTATTTAACTTGACACTTTAAAACGGAATCCAGTTTGACAAAGGTGCAGCATTTCTGTCTCCTATTTTTAAAATAATAACTGTATCAAATCAACCTACTGTGAGTACAACTGTGAGAAACAAGGAAAAACATACGAAGCACACAGGAACAACAGAGAAAAGGGGAATTTTCTTTTAGTTAGTCCATTAATAGCTCTAATTTTGTCATTAATTTATTAATTCCAGTGCCTGACAAGCACTTGATTTGCTAATGATTCATTTTTCTCTATTTATTCAGGTGATGGAAAATGATGCTTTAATCCAGTCCTGCTACCCGCTTATCAAACACAACCAGTTAATAGCATCCCTCTTCCCCAGAAAATGAAATTCCTTTGACAGTTAGGAAAGGCATGAGCAGAAGTTTGTGCATCTTGTCCAGTGAGTGGATCTATTTTGTGAGCCACTGGTTGGCATTTGGCTTTCAGATGATTATTTTCTTTTGCTCTCGGCTCAGATGAAATCTTTGCACAAGTGATGTGGGTTCAGTAACACAACAACCTCATGCAATAACAAAACATTTTTCTTTCCATTTTAAGAACCCTGTGGAAAATTACGTAACTAAAACCAATTATGAACACTTTTTAAACTTCAAATTGAAACAAGATGAGGAAATTCTAGCTACATAATGGCCCAAGTAAATTTAATTCTACCTATTTGTGAATGTGCTGTGATACAATCTTTATCTATGTGATTTTATGCAAAGTTTTTTTCTTCTCAGAAGAATATCCTGTTTGGAGCACTGAATGGGTACATTTGGGCTCAAACTAATGCTGCACGTAATCTGGAAGTTCCTAATTTCAGGTGCTTGACTTTGCAGGCTTGATAACAACTTTTTCATTTAGAGGTCTCATATAATTATTCAGATGGCTTAAATGTGCTTTTTGCTTACAGAGTCTTTTTTCTGTTTACATATCATACTCTAGCCTAAATAAATGCTAAGACAAAGGCCAAGCTGGCTGTTAGCCCAGAATGTAGTTGTTACCAAATTGACAGGGACCACCTTAAATTCATTGAAATGTCTAAATATCGTACTTGTGTTATAACTATATTTTAAAAGCCTATCTTTACTGAAAGAAAAATGGAGCAGCTTTAGAGCAGCATAAACAAGTTGCTGGATGAAATGAGAATTGAATGTCAAAGCATGGTTTGACTTACCACAGCTCTCCATTACTGTAAAACACCAAACACTTAAGGCAGGAAGTATCCTCATGTTACCATGTAAATAACTAATGGGCTTAGTTTATGTTAACAACTAACTTAGGAACCTTCAATAAAAAACCCACCAAACAAAATCATGGCTAAGAGTGTCCGAAACTTTTCCCCAAAAGTAACTAATTCTGCTAATTCTTAAAGCAACTTTCCTTTTTTTCCTTAGAGAATCTTGCATAGAGTCTGATAAAAATGTACAGCAAATGTGAACACAGTACCATTTAAAGATGACCTGCAAAGGCAAGTAAACATGGCAATTTTTTCTAATCTACTGAAAATATGAAAGGTGCAAGGTTTGGTTTAATGTTTTCTTCTACCTGTTTCCTTTTTGCTTTTAAAACTTTCAGAGTATCAAAGTCTTGTCTTGCTTTTATACATACGAGTGTTGGAGGACAAGACAACAAGAATGGAAGTCCCCCTTAGTTCCCATCTGAAGCAGCAGGGTGATGAATGATCAACATTGAGCCTTTTCTTTTCTTCTGGCTTTTCGCCAGAAGCTTGAATTAAATGTTTTAGCAACAGCCAAACAAAATGGGAGTTTTACACAGTCTGATTAAAAATGCCTTTCCCCTCTCAAATGCCAGTTTCTTGTGACAGATGATGGATAGAGATGATGGCTTCATCTCTCTGCTTTTCCAACTGCTCATAATCTTCTAACAAAAATAGGATAGACAAGACCTGATACACATATAAAAGCAAACAAAACCTTTGCAGAAACCTTACATCTGACTGTAAAACCAAATCAAGCTCTTCAGGCTTTCCTAATATGTAAAAGGCAATATAGTTTTGTCTCCTTTTCATGTCACTCTTTAGATCTAATCAGGATTTTAGTAGGGCAAGAGAGGCAAATCCCTGTGACAAGAACATGCCATATAAAAAGCATAAGATGTGTCAAAATTTAAAATTTGCTAATGCTGACATTCTGGCCTTACCAGATATTAATAAAATTACAAGAGTGTGGGGTGAAGGTATTATACCTGGTCATGGCTGGCTTCAATGGAGCTTCCGATACCTTGGAAAGTCATCTGCACAGGAGACAGTGTCAAACAGGTCATACACTCTTTGCCATTTTGTCTATCACTGTAGTGTACCTATAACAGAATAACATACGTAATCTGCTAAACACCAGGTTTGCACAAGGGAGTCATGCTAAAATACTGTCCCTTTTCAACAAGCTTGTAAGAAGAATTCCAGACATTTACACTGAATTCATCTTTAATATTAAAAAAGGAGTGTGTGAAATAGTCTAGATAGTCACATGCTGAACTGGGGCCAAATTTTCCATGATATGCCTGTTGCATAATTTTTGAAGTGCTGAGTTCCTCAGATTCTGACATCTTTCAGACTGAATTCAAGATGTTGTATCTATATAAGAATCTAGTTGCAAGATAAAGTTTCCAATCTACATGTCATTTTAACAGCATATTGTAGCTTAGTTATAAAACACCCAAGTAAATCATTGCAACCTCCAAAAACTTGCCAATAATAGTTCAAATTTTTCAATTGTAATTTCATTTCTAGTAAAATTCACTAACTCTTTTGACATTACTATTATGGTACATATTTCAATTAAATCGAAATGACAGATAAAATGGAGAATTCACATTCTTCTTGAGATGTCTAGACTATCCTTTTCTAGGAGTAACTCATTCCCTACGGGCGTCAAGATGTGCATGTTGAACCTGAACTTGCATGAAATACAGAGGAAGATAGTGCTCCTACTTGAATTATTCTCTTTTTCCCTTCAGATGGTTTTTAAATCCCCTAAAGAAAGGATGGATTTTAACATGATGAAACAAAACGGAATTAAATGTTGCTAGTGTTTCATTATTAAGAACAGGTTGCCACTCATGCTGAATTGTTGAAATATTACAGTTCTCTGCATAGCTCCTGACTTCTAGACAGGCAGATCAAGCACTTTGTTCTACAGGAGAGGTGGAATTTAGTTTATGGTGGTAATTTACATTGAGTATGTGACCCCTGTCAGAATTGGAAAGAGAGATCAGCTCTGCTGGAGATGGACCTTTTATGTTAGTATCTATTTACAGCTGTATAGCTCTCAGGCAAAAGGTACATGGTAAAGCCTCATCCTGACTTTCAGGCTACAAAATAAATCTTACTATCTCTGAAGACAACTGGGAACCACGTTAGGTTTATTCCTGTGGAAATGGTTTAGTGAAAATATGACAATTGTAAACCGTGTATTAAAACCCTGTGCCTAACTCTACTCTGCCACAGGTGCAAATTTGGAATAATTCAACTGAAGTAAAAACCAGTGCAAAACTGGCTGAGTGAGAGGAAAACCAAGTTGGTCCTACGTTTCAGAATTACTTTACTGACAACACACCAAAACAGTTTTGCTGTGGCCAAAAGTAAGATACAGAATGCAAAAGTCTTGTACTGTGTATAGAAATACTGATTTCATTCAGCCCGTCTTAAAGCTTTCTGGATTATTCCTGTCTCTCTTCCTCTCAACCCCCACAGTATGTGCCTACTAAATTGCTTGTGGCTCTCTGCCAGAAAAGCCATACTACTTACTTAGAAACCACAAGAGGCCCCTTCACATATACAATGGTTTAACTTTGATTAATTGAAAGAGGTATGAAGGTATGAAATTTGGCTGGCAAATATAAACTGAAGTCCTTTAAATGTCAGGGACTACTGTTATGACAAAGGCTTATCAAGCTTCCACAACTAGTTGCAAAGTAGATGTTCTGCTGAGTACGTGTTGTGGGAATGTGATGTGAGAAATGGGGCAGGAAAGATCAAGAGGATGATTCTGTACTGCAAATATGACATTGCAAAAGGGGCAAGATCTGGTGACCGAGAAAAGCACATACGTAGAAACAGGAAAATGGCACTTTCTGAACTGTACAGCATACTTGTAGACTTATTTTTAGTCAGAATAATGAGTATACAATTCACTAGTGCCCACTGGAATAAAGAATGACTAACAAGCTGAAAGAACAGGAGATACCAAGAGGAAGAATGATAAATATTTCATGACGCTACTATCTGCAACAGCAGGTTTGACTCACATCCCTTTTAGAGTCCTACATTGAAATTGTAATAAATTCAAAATTTTTGTATCTTTCTAGGCTTAACTTTCCCAAAGGGATTTCATTATGCACTTTTGGCTTCATCTCAATGTATCAAGGCCATTATTTTGTAATTTCTCAGACAACAGTTCTCTAACTATCTCTTGCTCTGTTGAAGCTCTTCAGTTGAACCAAAATAAACACTTTCTATATTAATGATATGAATAGTGATATAAAAGACAAAAGACTGGACTTTGAATAGGAACAAATAAAACTTTGTCCTTTCATCAAATCTTCCTAGTCTACAGATTTGTGCAGTCAGAAGAAACATTCAGACTTCTACATTTGGCATGAGTATGTGCAATTTCCCAGTAATCCTGTTTTGTTATTTATCAGTCCAGTTGTTACATTCTCAAACTATGTTATTCCTTTCCCTTTCAAGTTTGATCTATGAGGCAAAATTTGGGGCTTTTTTATTTACTTATTTGAGCAGAATGTCCAAAACAGGCACTCAGAAAGAAATAATAGTAGTTAAATAATTATCAAATAGCCCAAAGAGCAGCAGATGCTTCTTGGGTTTTGGCCAGCAGCATGTTGCAAATATTTCAGTTTATATGTCCATGCTATTTATTACTGAGTGTGGGAAGAATCTGAACATCTATAAAACTATTTCAAGAATATCATATCCTTTAAGGCAGGGGAACATAAGAGCACAGCACATACCTGAACTAGTATCTGTGATCAAGGAGTGATGACTGAAGGCTGGCCAAGTGCTCTGATGGTGATTATGTAGCCATTACTGAGATTCATGATGACAAAAATAATACTTTTCTAAGTTACTCTGTGCCTTAAAGGGTCAGGAGTGCTTAACTACAGCTCATCTCACCATACCTCGGTTAGGCAGGTAAGGACATTTTGTGGACAGACTTTAAATGACTCATCCAAATTCACTTGGCACTGGCTGGAGTGACTGGCAGTGCTGGGACTATAACCCATCATTAAGGCCTCTGGCCTAACCATAATTGGTCATTTTCTCTTTCCATATGTTATGGAGGTAAAAACAATAAAGAGTTATGAAAATAATTACTCTCTATGTCCAGGACTTAATTTCCCGGCTTCACTTTTTATAATTAAGGGACACTCACAGATTAGCTCAGTGCATTTAAGGATTAAACGGCAATGAACTTTCATTCATTAAAATTCAGAAGGTTTTATTTAGATAACATATAAGCAGAGATTTGGTGGAAAAGAATTAGGATCTGGTTAGAAAACAATGACCAGCATAAAGATGTCTCTAGTAAGAGTTGTGCAAGTTTCTGAGTAAAATGCAAGACTCCAGCCTCAGACTATTATGAGTGATTTCCACATAATTCTCCTCCAAGGTTTGTCTACACAGCACAAAGCGGTGTCACCACAACAAGATCCTGGCAATAACTCTAAATGAGCCTGCTCATTTATTGGAAAAAGCACACAGCACTGCCAGCTTTTCTCTTGGGTAACTACATACACCTGAGATAAATCATGTAGAGCCAGCTCAAGAATCCCAAACACAGCACTCCACGGTGCTGTGCAGGCAGGGCACAAAACCTCGGTGTGAAAACACAAAGGGCATCCCAGACATCAAAATACAGAAACAAATTCCAGAAGTATCTTTTTTCACAATGCCACGGATTTACTCACACATGTATGCTTTCTTGTTCCTTGTTCACACGGCATGCAAGTGTATATTCTTTTTACAGATTGCTTCAGTCAGGAAAAAGCAGCATAGTATGAGTACGTATGGATGGGTACCATTCACTGGGGTGTGCATATAGAAATGTATGTGAAGGTCTGAAACCACTTGACAACTTATGTTGAAATTTGGCCTTTGTTTTTAGTATTTTAAATTACTGGAGAGATGCAAATATTTTGATGGGCATTTATAGCTACACATAAAGGAAGATATGAGGTGAATGTTTACAATGTTACAACTGAATGTGGAATGGTATAGCCAGAATTCTTAACTTTATATGTTATTTTATACAGGAAAAAGTAAACTACAAGGCTTAAAACTGTATAAGAAATTACATCTTAGGGTACTTCTATCATAATGGTGCTTCAAAAGAAGGAAATTTCCCATTACACTCATATTTATATAAAGATGTCTCTCCAATCTACCTTTACTATAATATCCCCCCCTACTTGCAAGTGTTCTGATAGAAACAGTAAAAAATATTTCAGGATTTATCTGGCAATAAGCTGCTTTAAAAAACTGGATCAATATGGCATTTCAGGTAATGGCCATAGGTAAACTGCAGAAATTATTCTGTAAATACAATGTCCCTAACTTCAAGAACAATATAGTCTGCTGGCCTTCAGCATGCATGTCTGAATTTGAGCATCTATCCTTTTGCATGAACAAGGGCTGTGGTTTACTGAGTCACAGCTGAGGAGGGTGAGAGACCTGTTGTACTACTACTTAATCATTAAGCTTGACTATAATATACCAAACTACTGTTAGAAATGAGCTAACTCCACCAACAAGAGTCTGAGGGGAGCAAAAATAAAGGCTGCTCTTTTCACACACTGCTGCTTAGATGTTCACAGTTTGAAACACAACTTCTGTCAAGAAAAACACTTTCTTTCTTGAACATTTAATAATTTAAAAAAAAAGTAATACAAATTACCAAAAGAAAGAAGTCATCTGTGACACTGGAGTTCAAGTTTCCAAACTGAAAACTACTCTGAGTCAAAGCATCAGCAGGAGTCTTAGAATGCTAGACAGAAATAAACTAGGTAATAAAATGCCATTATGTTCAGCAATGCACAAATCTTCTGGATTGACAAGCCCGGACTATTTTGTTAGAACAAAGGATGGTATTCCTTTAAATCTGCCCCTTAAAGGGAGAGTACCCAATATAGTCCTGAGTTTACAGAATAGCTTCCAAGACTTTACATAGGCAGCTTTGGATTTACAGCAACAAGAAAACCAGAATGGGCTCAGAAATCAGATGGTAAAAGAGTAATTGTGACTTGGGCAAGAGTCACATGAAACAGTTTACTTCCTTTAGCATCCTGGTGAAAAGCTGTCCTTTCCATATGGGTCTTTTATCTTCCACTTTATGTTGCTCATGTACAGTTAGTCATGTCAACTATTAAAGAAAAAACGAAACAAACCTGTTTGAGCTCCAAGTCTGTTTCATGCTTATTTATTGGTGAAGAAATACTTCTGGCACAAAAATAAATTTAATATACTTGCTCATTTCAACCATTTTCTTAAAGTCAATTTCAGGAGCTTTCACCATACAGTATTCTAGTACTTAAAAGCATGAATCCTTGTATTATCCATTTCCTAACAAATAATAGATCCATTTCTTCAGACACAGAGCAGTATGACAGAGATTCCAAATACCACTTTATATTCTTACTACCTGTTTTACAATTCCCTTTTTTTTGTTTTTTCTGGGTGAGAGTAGAAAAAGAAAACAGTAAAAACAAAATTTGGGGAAAAAATCCCATCATATAAACAAATCTATCACAAAAAGTTGCAAAATAGACAAAAAAAACCCAAGTCCAAGTTGAAAAAAAAATTATCCCAGATGAAATAATAAGGCATACAATAAAAAAAAAAATTAAAAAATCAGAAAAAAGGCATTGAATCAAACTGTTTCCTGCAATGCTGGAGTTCCTTGATGTAGTGCGATTACTAAATATAGTATTTTACTAATCTCAGCAGGGCGCTGGCTAACTGCATGCCCGTCAGATGTTTTTAACGGCCACCCCCTGTGGAACAAATCTAAGGAGCGCATGAAAAACACCCACATTTAAAAAAGCCCCCTTGCTAGATCATTAAGGAAAGATAAAGGCCTGTACATTCGGATGTGATATATAACACAATCATTGTGCCAAGAAAACATATGTTTGATTAGCGCGCCTCAGGTTCATTAATCGCCGTGTCTGCTTCACAGCAGTGGGTACAGTTTCCACCGTAGCTACTGCACCAAAGGGTAAAGACACTTGGTAGCTTAAAGACTGACAGTTCAGCAGTAAATCTTGAGCTATTCCAACATGCCTCTCTCACACAGTTTGAATAGCAGCTGTACCATAGCCTTAAATCTTCATTAAAATACAGTCCTAGGATTTAGACTCTGAAATAAACCATTACTGCACCATAAATAGGCAACAACAAGCAGGCTAAAGGCATTGTCACTGGTTACTGCGGCAGTATTTCACACTCCTGACTACAATAAGGCAGACACTTGACATCTACAAAAAACAGCAAAGTACAAATAAGACTGAAAAAAATTATTTGATACAGTTTCCAAAGAGAGTATCTAAAATATCTGCTAAATTCATAGCAAGTCTGAGCTGAAGAAGCTTGTATGGGTTTTTTTTCCTGCTATTTAGATATCCACTGAATTTAGAGCTCCTGTTTCAGTGATTCATGAGAACTGGAAGGTCTGGCCATACATTATGCTCAGCCAAGCAAGGGAGACCCAGCTCTGTCCTACCTCTGGATGGGATGTTTGGTTTCACGAAAGAGAAAATCACTTGCCATCACAGCATAGATGATCATCAGTGCAGTAAGGTGCTTACTGACCACCTTCCTTCTGTTAAATCTTAACCCGGGTATGTATTTACAAAGACAGCGTCCCTGTGGAGCACATGCAAAGTGAGCAACTATGTTTACAATGGCTGGCATTGAGAGGTGCAAAGAGACCTGTTTGTCTGATAGGAAAGCTGAAATAAGGAGATGGGACTTTCTATTAAAAAAAATAAAATCACACTTACATTGAAAACTACCTGGCTACCCTGTTCACTTCCTCTATTCTATAAATAAGACATTATTGTCGATTTTTTTGTCGACATAGAAGAGAGTAGCTTAACTATAGTGATTTTAAACACTGAATACAACCCTCCCCCCAACTGAATAATAAAAAGGTCATAAAAATTAATAAATTAATTATTCAGAAATTAATACAATGCAAAGCCCCACAAAATAATGTAAACTATAGCTGACATGTTTTTTGCATAAAAAGCTTGTCTGCTGTACACCTATATAACAGGTAAAGACTGTGTTTCTAGAGAGATGAATTTTAATTAATTTTATAATTCACAGTCAAAGGAAACATGAAAAAACTGGCAACCCTGAGGTCTCCTGTTTTCATCACATGGCGTAAAAAGTAGGAGGGAGGTGAGAGGGTGTGTTTTGCTAATAACACACCCAACAGATGAGCATGGTATGGAGCATTAGCAGAGGAGCCTATGTCTTGGTATCAACCTGAACAACTGATGACATGAGAGAGGAACTTGGTTAGTTTGGAAAGAGAAAAGTGCTCGGGTTTAAAATAACTTTCTAACAACAGCATGAATGGAAATATGTTCTCAGGAACACTCTTTTTCAGGATGAAGGTTGTCACTGAAGTGACGAGTGAAACAAACATTAATGATTCTCTGTTTACAAACCACGTGTGAAAGCCCCAAACGCTGCGTTAATGAAGGGAGAACAGGATCACTGTGAAACTGTGAATAGAAAATCAGCTGCCTGAATTGGCTAAGAAATCTGATGCTGGTACAGACACTGATGTTGTGCACTAACCTAGAAATAGGGCAGTATGCATAAAGAACCATCTTTCTTTAATTAAAACAAGGAACAACCATTTCACTTCCGAAAATCACCCTGCTTCGTTGTGCTTTCAGTTTTGAATGAGACTGAAGGAGATGATAGCCAAATAAACCTTCTCTGAAAGCCTCAGCTTCAGTCACAGAGAGGGGAATAAACTGTAACGTGTCTCTTCTCTCCTTCTTCACCTTTTCTTGTTGCTTCTCTTTTTAAGGGTTTTTCTTGAGAGCTGAATTCCCTTACTATAATTAAAACTAAACCCCAGTCTGCTATGAATTCACCACTGCACCTTCACATTTTTGCCAACTGAAACTTCCAGTCTTTCAAAGTTTGGGCTCTATTCCAAGCCAAGGTCCGTAGCTAAGTTATCAAGTCACATTAGGATTTACTGAGAAAGATTTTGGCAGAGAATGCAGCCCGGTGTGTTTAGTGCTGGCTGCAGTATTTTGAGAGATCCTGATAGCTTTTAGACTTTCTCATACATAAATCCCCTAAATTCTAAAATTGGCTATCAAAATATAACTCACATTTTTTCCACAGACATGTGGAAAGTTACATACAGGGATATGTGGGAGGATTTCAAATGATTATTTGCAAGATGCCAAGCAGACAAGCTACAATGTCACCAAGGTAACATCCACACCACACCTGAGGACCCCTACACTACCATTAGCCAATTATTCTGTTTACCTTCTTTCCTTTCAGAAATTGAAACAAAAAAGGGGCACCTGGCTGTTTCTAGAGACAAGAAGAGCAAAACTTCAGCAGTGCTTGAATAAAGGGCTTGAAAGAGAGAGAGAAGCAACGATGGCCAGAATAGAAGAAAGCTAGTTTAGATAGAATTCTGGCCAGAAGCCAGGTAGTTGGAGACCTTGTGCTAGATTTGCATTTGTTTTCCTAATTCTGCATACTCATGAGTCAATTTGGAAACACTCTTGCTGCAGCAAATACTACCTCCTGCAGTATGCTCTGTGAACAAATATGCTACATTTCCCTATTGCACACCTTTCCTTATGGAAACTCGTATGAGAATGATTCCTATAGTTATTTTTTTTGCAGAATGCTACCGCCATTTTGATTTCCTTTAAGGTCAAAAATAGGATAATATGAACTAGATGGTCTGTAGTCCACAGAATCATTTCTGAAATAAATGCAAACTATAAAAGCACTTCTTGGAGATCTACCTTGGGTCACTGCCATCAACTGTGGTACTGCCTACCTTCCCTCAGAAGTTAGGTGATTAAGAAAACCCTATAAACCAGAATGCAATGAAGTCCAGGTGCCTTGGTTTTTACATGAGGCTCTCTCTGAAGACCAGTTCTTGCTATCATCTTGTTCTGTTTTATCTCCCCCTCTCTTTCAAATTCCCAACATATTTTCTTTCCTTTGGCTAGTCGTGTATAAATCAAGGTTTGGAGACCTAGAAGTCCTTTCCTACATAACACAGCCATTTGATGTCAAGCTGATTTTCAGTAGCAGGACACCTGCAAGTTTCTGAGAGCCAAGTAAGGACTTTCAACTATCAGGTAGCCTGGAGTTGTGCAAATCAGAGATGTCCCTAAAATTGTCAATAAAATCCTGCCTGACTTGCTGCCATTCTTGGAGAAAACTTTTTTCCCTTTAAATACAACAAAAAATAGTAGTTGTCTTGAATAAATGGGTAAGTTTTGTAGGAAATAACCTGATAAAAGTGTAAGTTTTCTTCCAAGCACAATGACTGTAACTTCACATGGATAAAAGGAGCTTTCCTATTTCCTGACTTCTGCCCAGTGGCATACAGCTGTGAAGATGCTACTGAAGCATAAAAAGCTATACCAGTTATGACTGGGATGGAGCTACTTTGCTTCATAGTAGCTTGTTTTGGCTTTGTGACTGAAATGGTGTGGGTAACACACCGATACTTACTGCTGAGCAGTGCTCACACAGCATCAAGGGATTTTCTGCTTCTCACACCACCTCACCAGCAAAAAGGCTGGGGATGGGTAAGAAGTCAGGAGGGAACACAGCTGGGACAGCTGACCCCAACTGAGCAAAGGGATATCCCACACCATATGGCATCACACTCAGCATATAAAGCTGGGGGAACAAGGAGGGAGGGTGGGGAGTGTTCGGAGTGATGGTGTTTGTCTTCACAAGCCACTGTTATGTGTGATGGAGCCCTGCTTTCCTGGGGATGGCTGAACACCTGCCTGTCCAGGGGAAATGGTGAATGAATTATTTGTCTTGCTTTACTTGCATTGTGGCTTTTGCTTTCCTTATTAAATAGTCTATATCTCAACCCTCGAGTACTTGCACTTTTGCCCTTCTGGTTGTTCTCCCTCATCCCACTGGAGCAGCTGCATGGAGCTGAGCTGCCCACCAGGGTAAGCCTGTAAGTCCCTTCTGGCACCCAGTGTGGAGCATGAGGGGTTAGAGATAACAACTGATTTGATCAGAGTATGCTATACCAAATTTATATCTGTTTAGCTATTAACTGTCAGGCTCCTGTGCTTGCCATAGGGCTTGCTTGCCTGGATGTACTTAGTAATTAGTGCTCATTAGTGACTGCTTTTTGCTTCTGCTGTTTACTGTTCTCCTTATCATCCTATTCTGCTCTGCCTGGGAACATACTGATAACAGGAATGGGCTGGCAGATGGCCAGGGCACTGCTGCCATTCCTGTGCTGGACAGGCTGGAACTCAAGTTCACAGGACTGTGACTGTGGCTAAATTCGTGATGGTACAGCCAAAAACATACATGGCCATGGAGAAGCCTGTACTAGAGCAGGTACTCCCCTGGAAGGAGAGTGGCCTATGAATATTGTCATTCTGGAGCAGCTACATCCCTAAAGGATGGTGGTCTGTAGACAAGCCCAAACTGCCCCACATGGAACATGGACCTGTGTGTAATCCCAAGATGGAGGAGCAACAAGGGGAGGAGTTCATTGCAATGTTAAACCCTATGGTCTGGTCCAAAGGGCTGAGGGCTGAACACTGTAATGGAAATTCCTTTAAATTGTTGTGACCCAGGATCTGAGTTGCATGTTATAGGAATTACCACAGCAGGAACCCCTTGATGCTAGCCAGGCTAGGAGCAAAGGGAGGAGTTCGCTGCAAACACTATCATTATGTTCTATTGTTAAACCCTATAACCTGGCCTGAAGGAACCAGAGGTGGAGACTGCCACGGGAATACCTCTAAACTGCTGTAACCCAGGATATGAGTTGCATGCTATGGAAATCAGCACAGCAGGAACCATCTGAACCAATGGAGGACAAGCCTCACAAGATGTGACAGCGCAGCAGCGACCCAGCCTGAGCTGTCTTTGGTGCCCAGTAACTCCACACACCACGTCTCCTGTCTGAGTGATAACCGTAACAGATTGAATACACGTGGACTAAATGGACTCAGTGGACATTTTGTGGACTTTTAAAAGTGTAAGCCATAAATTAAGGGAATGATATCCGTGTATATATCCCAGGATGGGAAAGAAGAGGTGGTTAATGAGGAAGAATCTATCGGATAATGTGGGACAATGTCAATAGTATGGAATAAAGGGTGGAGATTACACTGGTTTTGTCTGGGATGGAGCTAATCTGCTTCATAAAAACATGTATAGTGCTAAGTTTTGGATTTGTGACCAAAACACTGTTGATAACATACTGCTATTTTAGCTGTTGCTGAGCAGGGTTTGCACAGCATCAAGGCCTTTTCTGCTCCTCAGCCCACCCCATCAGTGAATGGTCTGGGGGTGCACAAGGAGTTGGGAGGGGATACGGACAGGACAGCTGACCCCAACTGACCAAAGGGATATCCTACTCCT
Organism: Gymnorhina tibicen; assembly: GCA_013399875.1. NCBI lineage: Eukaryota > Metazoa > Chordata > Aves > Passeriformes > Artamidae > Gymnorhina > Gymnorhina tibicen. The sequence continues at coordinate 1,503,102 of VXAZ01004224.1, read as the reverse complement.
ATGACATCCTGTTCAGTGATAAAAACTAGGGACAGGAGGAGGAGGGACATTCAGCATTATGGCATCTGTGTTCCCAAGTCACCGTCACACGTGATGGAGCCCTGCTTTCAGGAGATGGCTGAACATCTGCCTGCCCACAGGAAGTGGTGAATGAATTCCTTGTTTTGCTTTGCTTGCACACACAGCTTTTGTCTTCATCTCAACTCCTGAGTTTTATCACTCATGCCCTTCTGATTCTTTCCCTTATCCCACCAGGGGGGAGATAGTGAGCAGCTGTGTGGGGCTTAAGCTGCCCACCAGAGTTAACCCACAACAAAAGCCTATAGTAATCAGAACATCAGGCAATAGTTTGGTAATTGGTGAAAGTGCAAACTTCCCATTAGAAAAAACCCCCACAGTTTTCAGAAGACACAGAAACTGAGATAATGAGGGCTTTGTCAACCATTTCTAAAGGTGTTTATACTCCCTGTGGGTAAGAGACAAACATTGCTGTTGAGATTATTGTACTGGCCATTGAGCATGGCACAGTACAAGCACACAGGAGATAATATGCTTCTGCCGAAGGCCAGGTTTCAATACTTTTGGTGAAGACAGAGGACAACATCATTCCACACATCATTTTACAAAAGCTGATCTGACCAATGAGCAGGAGCAGTGCTAGTACACCTGACTAAGACCTCAGGCACCAGGACAGGAAACAAAAGCCCGATTCCACTGCTTGTCTTACAGAAGCAGGTATTGGTAATATATGGCAGCACAGTCACTCTCAGGCTACTTGAAGGGGGTTAAAGAGTAATCATCATATTAATAATTATATTTTTAAATATAAATTAATTCATTCCTACTACCTTTTGAGTGTTAACACTAAGGCAAATCAGTTGATCACAGTTCCCTCCAGGCCTGACTGTCCACTGCTATTTTAGAATCATTTCACTAATATTTGCAGCCTGGTCAATCCTGCTGGGAAAGAAGTCTCCAGTGGCTCTGGGGATGTGGGGAGGGAAGGGGCTAGATGTACAGTTACATACACAGAATTATAGGGGGTCTTGACTCCAAATGTGGATGAAGAAATATTTTCTTTAACAGTCTTATTTCAAAAGTATTCTCACACACAATCCTGCAAACATCTTTATTTTTCAATATCCTAATTTTTCCTGATTTTTGGAGATAGTATCTTCAAAAAACCATTTATCTAAAACCATTTTGCTGACATAGCTTTCAAATCTGTTTTACATTAATGATGCCAAAAAGCCTGATGCCGTAATTTCAAAAGCTTCCTTTAATTATCATTTGGGTTTTCTAATTTGAACAAGTGAGGAGACTTTTGTATTCTCCAGCACTAGTCCATTTTCTGGGAATCCAGTCTCAAGCTGGCAGTGGCCACAAACTGTGTCCACAGCCAACACATTCAAGGACAGAACAGTATTATCTGGGTTTACATTCTTGTTTTTAGCACTTGCTGCACTTTCCCTCATTGACTTTATCTGGACATTTGCTAGAACATATCTTTTGATTCATTAATCTGCAGGGAGCTTTGAAACTACACTCTCTCTGGCAACTAACACTATAACTACAACTATCTTCATTATAACACATTCAGTGCATATAACCCTTCCCTCCAAAAAACCAATAAATACCCCAAGTTAGCAAAACAGTATGCAGGGTGCCCCAGCTTACAAGTGAACTGGAGGTTAGGTACCTCATCTGCACGTGTTTATGAAAGTCCCAAGCAGCTTCTACCTTTTCAGATGATTTTACAACTTTAAACGACTTCCTATTAGCATCCATAGGGCCTGTGTCAATTTTTAAAATGGTATTTAGGTGCTTTTTAAAATCTGGCCTGCTCAGAGAAATCATCAATTATGCACAGATCAGACCAAAGCTTTTTCCTTGAAATCCACTGAGGGTTGAATTTCCCTGAAATTCTCCTCACATGCATACCTCAGTAGTGAGATCCAAGCACTCCTACACTGATTCCCAAATCCAACCTCCACAAAGTGTTTTGTTTTGTTTAAGGCCACTGTTAGGGAAAGGTTTGAGCTCTGTGTCAGCCCTAATACAAGTGTAGAAATTTAATTTCAGTCTAGTCCTGCCAACAATTCAAACCCATGCACTGGAATGTAAGAGCCACAAGTAAACCTGACTAGAGCATCCAGCAGGACCTCTCCTGTGCGTGCAATCACTCAGAAACGTGTGCCACCGGGGAAAGGAGAAACATTTAGGAATGCCACACAATAAAACATTTAAGTATATTCATGTATAAAACGGAACAGTTAACCAGTAAACAAATGTGGAGGGAAAAAGAAAATTGTGCAACCATTGCAATCAAAGGAGAACATCACATAGAAACTATATCCTGTGTGAGGTTTTGTTATGGAGCCACTATGGAGGAAAAGTTAAGACCTCCAAGCCCTGCCAAAGTAGCAAGCCAAATATGCCTACAGCCACACACTGGGACTGACTGTGGGCACTCAGTCATGGCTTTTTACATTTTTTACGATCTTTGCTTCATGGAAATTCACAGTGGAATTTCCTACTGGACTACCTGTAACTTGTGTTTTGCTTCAGTAAAAACTGGAGGCTGAAGTTATACATGTGTAAACAGCTTCTCTAAATGTTTCCATTTAAAAAAATTCTCTGAATAATTTACTGTACTTAAATGGTCAGCAGAAATAACTGTAACTTTCCTAGTCTGGTTATAAAACAATGGCCAAAATACCACAGTCACTTAAAAATAACAGTTTTACCAAAGCTGAATTTTCCTTTAAACCATTTCCAGGCAAAGTCTGCAAAACAATTAACTGGGTAGATAGTATTCATAAATACGAAGCAAGCACTAAAATGCTTTATTCAGAGCTCGTAAAGGCTTGCTTGAAGAATTTGTGTTTAATTATCACTGGTAACTTGAAGCCTGAGCTTCGAAAGTATCCAAGCTAAACACCTGTTCTTCAGTGACACTGAGCTGCTGCTTATCAATTACAAATATCTTTTGAATAATAAACCATAAAGAATAAAAATGCAGTTTTTTACTACTTAACTACACATTGGTCCCAATAACTTAATATTAAGGGCTTACAATAGAATATGGCTGAGATAATATATAAACAGTTTAGATGAATTTACGTTAAATAAATGCATTCTAAAGACGTGTCCCCTACAGCTAAAGCAATTCAAGAAAACCATTCAAATAAGCAAATAACATTGTTTACATTTACAAATGAAACATCATATGAGTATTTATTGATTTTTTTAAAAAATTCAAAAAATACATTGTAACAGAACAGAATGTATACGTTCTTCAATGAAAGACAAAACTATGGTTATCATCTGGACCAGAATACAAATACATGCTAACAATTTAAAAATCATTTTGGGTCATTCAGGAAACATGAAACAAGCTAGCTGTTTGGAAGTGCAGTAGTCTTCTCCTTTAGTAAATATGCCTGAGAAAGTTAACCTGTAAAGAAATCGGCTTTTAAACTCTTAAACACAAAGAGCTTTCTAGGCTGAAATGGTGAAGAGACCTGTGATATGCACCTGACAGGCCACTGAGCCATTTCCCACAGAGATTCTGTTCACTGCTCCACCTCGGCTCAGCCACCCAGCAGTGGCAGAGTTTCACATCAATACCAGGCTTATTTAAGTGAGGTGTTAAAAAGCATGCTAAGATGATGTAAAACCATCAGTTACATACACAGCGGATAGATGTTAATGAAGATTCTGTACCAAATTCCTTGCTTTGTATTAGGGCCAAGTAAAAAGTAGTAGTCTAGTTCATGGCTGAAAAGGATAGTATTTTCTGGCTCAAAGTAAGACCCTTTAAAAACAGTTTCTACAAAAGCATCTAGAATCAAAGCATGAAAAAAACCAGGACAAACACAACTAATCATTTTACAGTAACCACATACTGTAGGCAAGTAGGAACCAAAACAGTAACATAAATTGTGCATCGGTTCTATGAAAATAAAGCGTTACTAGGAGACACAAGCCATCCGACAAGATGTGAAAGTGAGCAGTGAAAACTTCATGGATTGAATTTCTTTTCATCAGAATTCATCTCTTTCTACTGCAGGCAGGTAACAAATGGAACTCAGGAAAACTGAATTCCTATTAGCAGCTTAACTCTACTACAGTGAGGCTGAGGATATTACTGTTTCTTTCGTTAAGAGACATTCAAACAAATGAAGCAAAAATGACATTTCAAAAATGAAGACCAAAAGAAAGCTGAATGTACATTTTAGACAAAAACAGTGTTAGGTCAAATCCACAACTGGTGATATCTGATGTAAGTAAAAGTAATTTAACTATGCTGCTTATACCAACAGAACATCTGACACTATTCCTTGAATTCTAGCAGCCTCTTTTAAGTCACTTCCAACAACTGCATACTTTATAAATTACATGGGCTTTGACGAAAATATTCATTATCAGGCATGCAAAAGAAATCTCCCATTTTTAGAATTTAGTTACATGATCAAATTACATACGCTAAAGCATACAAAACCAACTCTTCAAATGAAGCAAAGTCACAATTCTAAAAAGGGAAAAAACTCCAGACAAAACAAAAACTCAAAAGAAAAATCTATGACAGGAAACATTTCTACATATACCTCTGATGGTTGAACCTCTGATGGTTCAAAACTGTAAAATGAGCCACTATCCATATACACATGTAATTTTGCATGTAAAGGGATAGGGAAGAGGCTTCCTTTTCCTAACTTCCACACCACAGAAATGACTGGATGTACTACAGAGGCTGCCACTGTCCTATGAAATGTAGGGTATTTGGCATTGCTGGATACAGGTTATCAGTGTTCAAGGACTCATGTGCAGACCCAGTGTGGTTCATCTTACATTCTCTAGTATTGACTGTGATGGCAAAAACATTCTGCATTGCTCTGACACCAGCTTGGCTTCTAGGCTGTACCTTCTGAACAAAACACCGTTCTCAGGTGTCCTGGTTCCAGCCAGGAAAGGGTTAACTTTTGTAGTAGCCAGGAGGAGGCATGGCTAGGACCAGGAAGTTATTCTATAACACCTCACTTCACTGCCAGGGGCAGGGGGAAGAAAGTCTCTTCTGGGGAGAAAAGGATCCCTCCTGGTCAAGTAGTGTGGCAGAGAGAGTGGTTGGATATTGTCTCTTGGCCGGGTTGGGGGGGGGTGTTTCTGTGTGAAACGTTTGTTTCTTGAAATCTCTGTCATTAGTACTGTTCATTTTCTTATCTCACTGCTGTTTCCAGTAAGTCATTCTTATCTCAACTTGTGATCTCTGCCTTTTGTGCTTCCAGGTTTCCTTTCCATCCTGTTTCCGGGTGGGAGAAGGGGGAGGGAGGAGCAAGTGAATGGCATGTGGTTTGGAGAGTCTCAGTGGAAGCACTAAATTGGGGAGTACCATTCCTAAATCCTGACAGCCTTGTTTGGCACCCACTGTGTGGCACAAGGGGTTGAGATAACAGATCTGTCCAGAGCAGCTTGGAAACAAATTCAGTCTAAGCATTTGTTGCATTAACTCCAGAGCCACTGGTCACAACGTTGCTTGGTCTGTTCACGTGATTGTGGTACCTAACCATGTATTCTTACATTCCCCTATATTTCCATATGTGGTCCTTGTGATGTTCTTTTTCAGAGCAGGGAGAGGGATTGGGGTTGCTTTGTTGCTGTACTATGGGTTATCAGTTTATGACTGACCAAGGGCAATGGGGGTAATTTTGGATGTCTATTCAGTGCTGCTTACCTGCCTTTACTTTGGGCACTATCTTTGGAAGTCTATTAATAATCATACTCAGTCAGTGGGGGGAACTGGGGAGGATGATTTTCCCCCGCCTCCCACCTCCTTCAGCTGTTACAACAGCTTTTGAGAATTTTGAATTTCCCTTGGATGTTAAGGAAAGCGTGTTCTTGTTGCTAAGTCTCACTGGTCTCCTCAGTCCACACCATGTTTAGAGTCAAGAAAGAGATTTCTAGGAAGTTCATTCAGAGATCTCCCTAAGAGCAGATAGTCATGAGTGGTATGAAATGTGGCGAAAAACAGACCAGTTTTTTTGGAAATTCTCTGCTCCAATGGTTTGGAAGTTCGTCCCTGAACAACTAAAGGACCTTTTTAAAGTGACAGAGTATTTGCAAGGAGCATGCTGTGGCAACTCCAGAGAGGAGCAACTTATTGCAGTGTGCTGGGCCCTGGCTACTCTTCACTGGATACAGTTCAATACTACACAGCACCCTCAGGGGAAAGAGGAGGAAAACAGCACCCTCAGGGGAAAGAGGAGGAAAACAGGCCTGATTTGCAGTTGAACCAGAGGAACAACCCGTGCCAGTAGTAATTGCCCCCATACAGAAAAAGAAATCCAAGACCAAATCAGCTCACTTAGTGATGGATAAAGAGGAAGTAGAGCCCTCATAATAGGAAGAAGAGGCAGGGCCAGAGATAATCACCCAATCCCTATTCCCAGGTGTATTGGGTTTGCATGGCCTGGTTTTTGGGGGGTGGGGCTACAAGGGTGGCTTCCGTGAGAAGCTGCCAGAAGCTTCCTCCATGTCCAGCAGAGCCAGTCCCTGGCAGCTCCAAAGATGGACATGTTGCTGGCCAAGGCTGGGCCAATTAGAAATGGTGGTAACGCCTCTGAGATAACATATTTAAGAAGAAAGATAATAAAGAAGTTGTTGTGCATTTGAAATTGCAGCTGGAGAAGGGCAGAGTGAGAACATGTATGAAGAACAGCTCTGCAGACACCAAGGTCAGTGCAGAAGGAGGGGGCGGAGATGCTGCAGGCACCAGAGCTGAGAGTCCTCTGCAGCCCATGGTGCAGACCACGGTGAAGTAGCTGTGTCCCTGCAGCCTGTGGAGGAGCCCCACGTTGGAGCAGGTGGATGCCTGAGAGGAGGCTGTGACCCCCTGGGAGACCTGTGGAAAGATGGGCCCTGCTCCTATACTGGAGCAGCCTGTCCTTGAAGAACTGCACCCCATGGAAGAGCGACCCACACTGCAGCAATCTGGGGAGGACTGTTGCCCATGGGATGGACTCATGCTGGAGAAGTTAGTGGAGAACTGTGTCCTGTGGGAGGGACCCCACAGTGCAGCAGGGGAATGACTCCTCTCCCTGTAGGAGGGAGAAACTACAGGTGATGAACTGACTATAACTCCCATTCCCTGTCTCCCTGTGCTGTTGATGGGAAGGAGGGGGGAAGGTGTTTTTAAGGACCTTATTTTATTTCTTACTATCCCGCTCTGATTTTGTTAGTAATAAATTCAGTGCATATCTCTAAGTTGATATGCATTGGGGAGTACCTGTTTTGCCTGTGAGGGTATTTGATGAAAGGTATCTCCTGGTCCTTACCTCAACCCATTGTTACCTTACCTGAACTCTTCGTTATATTTTCTCTCCCCCATCCAGCCGAAGAGGAGAGTGAGAGAGTGGCTTTGGTGGGTGCCTGGCACCACTACAACAGGTGAGCTGCAAGATATGCAAAAATATATCAGCCACCAGCCAGGAGAGTCCCATGTGACCTGGCTGCTCCTATGGTGGGACATCATGTCCCACAATATGAAACTAGATGGTAGTGAAGCAAAGCAACTGGGATCCCTGTCTCAGGATGCAGATATTGATAAGGGGATTGGGAAGAGGACAGAAACTCTCAGCCTCTGGAAGGGACTCCCGTAAAGCAGAGGGAAGGGTATTCTCTCAAGGATGATCTAATAGTGTGTCCAAGCAGGTGGAATGCCATGGAGAAAGGTATCCAGTACCTCAGAGCATTAGCTGTGCTGGAGGTAATCTATAGGGATTCAAATAAAGAGCAGTCCTCTGTAGATCCAGATGAGGTCCAGTGTACACAGTCCATGTGGTGGAAGTTTGTGCAGAGCACACCATCATATGCCAGCCTTTTGACATTGATGTCAATGAAAGAAGGAGAACAAACAGTGCTTCAAGTGACTAACTGACTCTGGCAATATGAAGGTCATGTTTTTTCCTTCCTATCAACCTGTACCTTGGCTGTGGAAAGACTGTCCAAGACTGCAGACAGATTTGAAAGACTCAAGCAAACTAGAGAAGAAATGTCCCACGGCCCGCCAGTATGGACCAGAGTCCTTGCTATTGGGAGCAAGCGCGCTCCTGCTCAAGAGAGGGTACACACCACAAGGTAACCTGTGGTTTTACCTGCATGACCATGGAGAGGACATGAGGAAGTGAAATGGAAAAGCCACCTGTGCCCTAGCAGCACGGGTACATGAGTTGAGAGGAAGAACAACCACTGCAGGAAATTCTTCAAGGATAAATGCCACTCCAGTTTCCAGTGGGTAAGTCCTCAGACAGAATAGGAGGGCTGATGTTACTTCCAATTCTCTTAAAGGACCTTCAGTTCATATTTACAAGTGATCAACAAATACCATGACCAGAACTGGAAGGGTCCTGCCTCCAGCAAGGTGGAGAAAAGGGACAATCAGATCTCTTGGACTGTGTGGATCTGATGGCTTGGCACACAAGACCCACAGGAGTTTAAGGCTTTAGTTGACACCAGAGCACAATGTACCCTGATGCCATCAAGATACATACGGGCAGAATCCATCTCTGTTTCTGGGGTGGCAGGGGGATCCCAACAGCTGACTGTACTAGAAGATGTACTGAACCTGACTGGGTATTGTGAGAGACTGGAGGAGATTGCTTGCTCAAAATATTTTGGGCGTGTGTGTGGGGACGGGGGCAGGTTGGGCCTTGCCCTGGTGAGGCAATGCCCTGCTCCACACACCCCGGCCCCTAGAGCCTGTATCCCAGCCCCAAAGTGGCTGCCAGTCACTGGCACACTGGAGGCAATGCTCCTCATCCCATCTCTGAAGTCCCTAAACTAGCTCCTGTGTGGCTGCCAGACCAGAAGTCTCACCTGGAGGAAGGGCCCAGGAAAGCCTAAGGGTACTTAAGCCAGGACACAAGGCAAGTACATGTCTTGACCTTCCCTTGGATTTTATATCAGCTGGAAGACTGCTGGAACCCAGCAGTGGTAGCTATATTAGTTTTTTTCCGTATGTTTTCTCTCTTTCTCTTTTTCTTTTCCTTCTTCTAATGCCTTCTTCTTGAAGTTTGAGTAACTTAAACTTGGATTGGTTGGAGTTTGCTAAATTGAATGGGCTTAGAGTTTGCTAAGTTAAGGCTTTGCAAAATGTTTTATGTTGATTGAATGTTGCTTTAAACTCTGCCAAAGTTCTCTGATTTTCTAAAGTTTGCCAGTAAAGTTTTTGTTGTTTTGATCTCTTGGGAATATGTTGTTGGTATTTCTCCCTTGCATCTAATTCAGGGTACATAAAAAACCTGTAAGCTCTTTTAAAAGACTCATGGAATGAGTTCTAGGGTTTTACAGGAATGAATGGCAAAACCACCCCATTGTGACTGGCCCAGAGGCCTTGTGCATCCTTTCCATAGACTACCTCAGGAGTGGGTATTTCAAGGACCCAGAAGGACATGCAGTACACCTGGAACCAACTGCACAGGGGTGGAAGCACAGTCCCACCATTTGCCATGGACTGATCCAGGCTGCACTGGAAAAGAGTGAGGCTTCAGAACGCTTGCAATATATTGATGATATCATTGTGTGGGGCAACAGAACAGAGGAAGTTTTTGAGAAAGGGGAGAAGATAATCCAAATCTTTCTGAAGGCTGGTTTTGCCGTAAAGCAAAGTAAGGTCAAGGGACCTGCCAGGAAATCCAGGCTTTAGGAGTAAAATGGTAAGATGGATGTCATCAGATTCCAATGGACCTGGCCAACAAAATAGCATCTATGTCCTTACCAACCAGTAAGAAGGAAACACAGGCTTTCCCTAGGAGCTGTGGACTTTTAGAGAACGCATATTCCAGAGCTCAGTCAGATTGTAAACCCTCTCTATCTTGTGATGCAGAAGATGAATTATTTTAAGTGGGGTTCTGAACAAATTGGAGATTGTTCATGCAGTAGCCCTTGAGTCAGTCAGGGCAGGACAAGATGTGAAAACTGTGCTCTACACTGCAGCTGGGGAGAATGGTCCTTCCTGGAGTCTGTGCCAAAAAGTACCAGGGGATACTTGAAGGTGACTCCTGGGGTTCTGGAGTTGGGGATAAAAAGGATCCAAGTCCTGCTACACAACAACTGAAAAAGGGATACTGGCATCTTATGAAAGGGTTCAAGCTGCTTCAGAAGTGACTGGCACCGAAGCACAGCTTCTTCTGGCACTGTGACTGTCAGTGCTGGCCTGTATGTTCCAAGAGAAAGTCTCTTCCATACATCATGCCACTAAGGCTACATAGAGTGAGCGGACTGCACTGATCATATAGCAAGCTTGAATAGGAAACCCCAGTAGCTCAGGGATCTTGGAAGTCACCATGAACTAGCCCAAAGGTGAAAATTTTGTATTATCATCAGAAGAGGAGGAAGAAAAGGTGACATGTGCTGAGGAGGCCCCACCATATAATCAGCTACCAGAAATGAAAAGTGGTACACTCTCTTCACTGACAGATCCCTGCCGTATTGTAGGGATACATCAAAAATGGAAAACTGCCCTATGGAGTCCTACATGGCTAGTCACAGAAGCTGAGGGAAAAGGAGGATCAAGTCAGGTTGCAGAGCTGTAAGCCGTCTAGCTGGCTTTTGATACCACTGAACAAGAGAAATGCCCAGTGCTCTGCCTCTGCACTGACTCATGGATGGTGGAAAATGCTCTATGGGGGTGGCTGAATCAATGGAGAAAGACTAACTGGCAGCGCAGAGGTAAACCCATCTGGGCTGCTGAATTGCCTCAAGACATCACTGCTTGGGTAGAGAAGTTGACTGTAAAAGTATGTCATGTAGATGTACACATACACAAGAGTCAGGCCACTGAAGAACACCACAATGGACAGGCAGATTGGGCTGCCAAGATTCAAGTGTCTCAGGTAGATCTGCACTGGCAACATAAGGGTAAATTATTTCTGGTTCAGTGGGCCCATGATGCCCCAGGTCATCAGGGAAGAGATGCAACACAGATAGGCTCGTGACCGAGGGGTGGACTTAAGCATGGACATTATCTTCCAGGTTATTCCATAACTGTGAAACACGTGCTGCAATCAAACAGGCCAAGAGGGCAAAGCCCCTGTGGTAGGGAGATTAATGGTCAAAATATGGGGAGGCCTGGTAGATCGATTAGACCACACTCCCACAAACCTTCCAAGGCAAGCACCACGTGCTTACAGTGGTAGAAGCAACCACTCTAAGTCCCTGTGGTGCTTATGAGGAATGTGTTTGGGAAGACAGCTTGGATTAGTCCTGCCTCAAGGAAAGGCAAACCTATCCATGGAATTGTTTTTGCTCAAGGACCTGGGTGCTTTGGTAATGCAGAGAGACAGGGAAATGCCATGTGTACCTCCCAGGGCTTAGACTTTTGGGTGAGAACAGTCTGTAGTGTTGAATTGTATATTACTGGTTGCTGAATGACACTGCCACTGTATGTACAATGGGCAATGAGTATGGACTGCTCCAGATGCACCAGTAGTGAGCTCCTGATGCAGCCTGCCAACAGCACACCAGCCCTCCTGCCCTCGAAGACATCCAGGACAGATAGAACCCACAATCATGGACTTAATGAACTCAACAGACATCTTGGAGGAACAGCCATTGACTATGGAAATGATACCTGTGCTTGTATATACATACATAAAGTTGGAAGGTGTAGGATCTGGGCATGCTCTAGATGGTATAGAATGAGGGGTGGATAGTGTCCTGGTTCTGGCCAGGACAGGGTTAATTTTTGCAACAGCCAGGAGGGGCCATGGCTAGGACCTGGACATTATTCTATACCACCTAATGTCATTGCCAGGTTTGAGGGAGGGAGTCTCTTCCAGTCGAGTAAGCGTGGCAGAGGGAGTGGTCAGGTACTGGCTGTTCTCGGGGGGGTTTCCGTGGGAATTGTTCATTTCTTCTACCCTCTGTCATTAGCACTGCTGCTGTTACTGTTTGTTTTCTTATCTCATTGCTGTTTCCAGTAAATTGTTCTTATCACAACCCATGATATTTACCTTTTATGCCTCCAATTCTCCTCTCCAGCCCAGCACAAGGGGAAGGGGGAGAGGGAAGGGGAGAGTGAGTGAGTGAGTGAGGGGAGAGTGAGACTGACTGACTGAGTGAGTGAGAGCACTAAATGGAGTACCATTCCTAAACCACAACACTGGGTTACATTTAAGAGGTGCAGAGTGGGAAGCAAAAAAATTACTTTAATGACCTGGCCTAGAAGACAAATGCAAAGGTAAGGTGGTGCATCGGTACCTTCTGGATCAGAGCTCAAGGGAGAAATCAAGAGGTGAAGACTCTCAAAGAAGTGTAAGTGAAAAGCATAATTTAAGCCTATAATTATTTAAGGAGAAGAGACAAAGGAGAGAAAGATGGGCTGCAGTAAGATGAATGTAAGGAAGGAACAAAAAAGAGAAGGAGGGACACATATATTGGTGGAAAGTTGTATCTCCTGGACCCAGAAACTGCCTCAGACACCAGCTAATTTTACAAGATAAGTTACATGCATGCCCACATTCAAGAGGGCAAGAGTGAAACCTTGATGGCAACGCTACGATTCTGGCTGAAGAGCTTCATTTTCCCCCTCCCATACCTGAAAGCCTTGAATCCTTGCCAAATATTCCAGCTGTTTTGAAGGCTGCACTGTAGTACAGGGGGAAGCAGGAGATATTCCTTTTAGACCTATGGCTTCGGCAGTTGGGGACGTTCCATTCATGAGAAGTTCCCTGGCAATCGTAGCCGTGCTATTTGTGGTAGGAGATATGCTGAAGAAAGAGCTAGAAGTCTGGCTCATTTCTTTGGACGACAAATAGCTTACAGTGGTACCAGGGGCTGATTTGTTGCGGCTTGCTTCCATCTCTTGGTATACATCAGGAGAGAGATGGAGTATTCCCTTTGGTGCTGAAAACAAAACCAAAGATCATTCTTATTATTTTTGAATGGGTTTGACATGTAGACAATTTTCATTAACATATTTTACAAAGAAAAACAAAGTAAGAATTTAGAACCAGTATTTTTTTTTTATACAGTAACTGTAAATGGAGTCATGTAATTTATTTAGAAACAAAGCAGATCTGAAGTGCCTCTCTTCTTCCTCTTCCCCAACTCTTTTTAAAATAGTACAAACCTTAACTTTAAAACTGTGGCTAGCATAGAATACACAACATAAACAAATGATATTTGGAGACCTACAAACCATGAGGAACAGACCTTACTTCAAAATAGTAGCACAATCATTATTTCCCTACATTCTTCTACCTCCTTTCTGATACAATAATTTAGGCTGTTTTTTCACAAATAATTGAGACTAGTCTATATCCGTGTTGTTGCCACCAGAAGTAGTTTAGTTTTTTCTCCCACCTACAGCTGGTGTTTGTACTCTCCAGCTGCTCTACTGCCAGCACCAGCACCTAAAGGACCATGTAGGGATGTTCATGAGAATGAGCTGTTGGAGCCAAAGGAAGGGCAGTCTGGTTTCTTGCAGTAGCAGCACTGCCTCAAGTCCTGGCTTAGTGTTTCCTGAATCACAAGGGCAGCCTGTGGTTAAAAATCCTTAAATTGCCCTGCAGCCACAGTGTAACTGTCCTAATGACTCTGATGTGACTGATTGCTCTGCAGTGAAGAGGAATTTATTTATTTATTTAGCTGCATACCCAATAGTTTTCATCCTATAGCTTTCAAATAGCTACTTGCCTTCAAGACTGTTTATAAGGAAAAAGGAAAGCATGTATGTGTCCTACTTAATATCAACAGGAGTTAAGGTAAACATTAAAAAGAGGTAAATTTATTTATGTGAATTACTTTTAAATATTTCCAGTGACATGTAAATTAGAGATAACGTGTCTACATTTAAAAATTTTTAATACATTTTTAGAAAATATCTCAACCCTAAACCTGCTTGGAAACAGAAGTACATACTTGATCAGTTTTGTTGATAATCCTGTGCATGGAAATGTGCAGAACTAAGTCTCAAGTTTGCTAGTTTTCTTACATAATGAAGCATTTTTTGGAAACGTAAGTAACCAGTTGGCTGATACAAGAGGAAAACCTTTTTCTTATTATTAATACATCAGAAAATGATCTTGAAATGTGTAATTTCATATTAAGAACATACTTTAATCTTCTAGCATATAACATGAGTGAACTTGAGCCATATGGCATTTCATTCTAAGGATAATAAACCTGTTTGTTAACTGATTTAGTAACCCCAAGAGAAATCAAAGGGTTCAATGCTTAATTCATTTGCTGTACATATTAAATTAATCTCAGAATGTAGAATAAATTCAAAGAAGAGGAGGAAATTAATTTCCAGTACCTAGGAAAGATACCTCTAATCCTAGAAGTGCAAGTAGTACTTTTAAATAAAATGTCTACCACAAGGAAAAGACTCAAAAAATATTACCTGTAATTAATATCCTCATTTTCAACTACATGGTGAAAATGGAACTTCCTCACTGCCGACTCAGCAAACTGCTTACAGGTGAATCTTATAATTGATTTACTCGTACATTTGGCTTTTAAATTCATATTGCTTTCAGAAATCTGGAACATTTGCTTATATAATTCACAAAGACACATCTGTTATTCACCTGATTGCTCTTCCCACCTACCTCCGTAGGGCTGGGGAGTCTGGTTGGATCCTGAACATTAAGGTTGCTTTTACCTAGTTTAGAACTTGCTCCAAAGGCAGTAGACTGAACTCCAGAGCTGAACTCTAGAGCTAAGCACAAATTCAAGACAATGCTGCTGGGAAAGATGGAGGATAGGATCCCTAAAATGTCTTTTTCTCCATAAGAGACAATTTCAAATATAATCTAATAGATAAACAACTGTGTAAATACACAGCATTATTTTATGGCTCATAATCACGATACAAGAAGAGAGATTTCATATGCTTTTCCTGAGGCTGCAACCTCCAAGGCCTACCTCTACTTGTATTTTTAAAGTCTTATACAAGACACAAGATTAATGAGAATTGAAAAAAAAAGAAGATAATACAGATCTTGATAGGTGACGTTAGGTTACAAAACCAAACAGCAACAAAAATACTGAGTGGCAGGTGTTCACCACCTCCTAAGAACTGCCCACTGTAAATCTGATTTCCCACAAATATTTCAGAAACAGAAATGAAAGATAAAACAATCTACTTGTTTAGAAATAACATATTAGCCCCCCCAATCAATTTTAGAAAAACAGAGTAGAATGTTAACTTAAAAAAAGGTTTAAAGAAGTTTAAAATCAAGTCCAGTGCTGCAGATGTCTGTTCCATTGATGTAATATTACTTAAAACAAACATTTTACATGCTTTCTCAGCCATTTCACTGTTTTTACATGATCCACCCAAATATCTAACTGCTGTCTGGAACAATGGTTTGGAATACTTCCAGATTACTAAGCTTTCTAAATGTTAAAATAACTAATATGCAGCATATGATGAATAGAAAGATATTGAGCAGAGTATAGCAAATGCTCTTAAAGTACTGACTTTAATGGTGATGTTAAATTAATAATAGTACTTTTACACTTTGCAACACCTTACTGCTAAAGACTTCAAAGTGCTTTATAAGCAATAATTAATTTAAATCATACATTGGCTCTGAGAGGCAGATATTATATTACCATCATTGATTATCTCTGGAAACAAAGTAATGTAATATTCTAGACATTACATTAATATAGTTGCAAGATATTAACTTTTTATATTTAGGGCCTATGTTTCATGTAGCTTCTTAAAAACTTGTTTTAAAAAGCCAATAAAAACTTGGTCATTTTGAAAACTTCTATAAAACATATATTAATTGTAATTCATTATCTATTTTTAATGTATTACTGAGGATATTTTATACATCATTCCTCACTGTTGCCTACTTACTTCAACTCTACTGTATTATAGGAAAGTGTATAAATATATTTAGTTACAGTAATAAAGTTATCAAATGACAAGGGATACAACAACAGAGGATTAAGTGCAAGAACAAAAGAACCCTTCAGAAATTATCTTAATTAGTCTTCTAACAATCAGTCGATTAAAAAGCATGGGAGAGAGAAATACTATCCTCTAACACCTTTATGCATTGCAGGAGAACATCTCCAGGTAAACATTTTCATTCCTGTTATTTTTCAGCTAAGAAAAAAACCTTGGACTTTTGTGTCCGCTAAATATTTATCCCATGCTAACTTCTCCATACTCCACAGGAAGAGTCGTAATGATTAGGAGTCACAGGATCTGTAATAGAACAACAACACTGCTCCTTCTGCTGGACATTAACTTAGAGGTACATTTATGAAACATGTTAAAATAATTTCCATTTATATTATTTAAACCTGTGGGCAAATATGCTACAAAAATACGCAGGCTAGCTATGCAATGTAATCACTAACATTTAAAAAACATGCCTTATTCATCATTGGCAGTAATTGTTAGCAGTGTCTCACAATCTTCTGAAGTCTATGAAAACACACCAAAGACCTCTCTTACCTAAGAATAAATTTCTTTATCTTCCATTGTCTACTTTTGTTGTCACGTACTAAATAACTGCAAAACAGCTTAGACTCCAAGGCAAATGTATAAATAAGATACAAAATGGTCTGACTATCCCTCACAAGCCTTCCCCTGCAAATGTAATGTCAGTGCTTTGAATGCACCTTTTTTCACAGCAGCCATAATAGAGGCAGCGTGCAAAAGTTCTGTTTGATGTTATTTTTATCCCTAACACTTTCTCTACAATGTCCCCTTGGCTGGGAAGACAGGGGGACATTTCTACTAAAGGGTCCTCCACTGTCTGGAGTTTGTGGTAAACAAAACTAACCATTAGAAGAACTGTCTGCATGGGGAATGGGGTGAAGAAGAACAACTGACAATATTACTGAACAAGCCTCAATGTAATAAGACTCTGCAAAAATGGAATTTGCTGATGCAGAACAGTGACGGGTTACCCCACAGCAATGAGCTACAAAATTAAGAAAAGTTCAGAGAGATGACAGCATTGCCTGCACACTCACAGGTATTAGAGTCTACATAGGTACCACTGGTGTCCTATTTCCAATTTTGTTTCTGTCAGGAAGATCAGAAAACATGAAAAGTTGAGATTTCAGTTTTATCATTCAACTCCACAAGATGGCCTACAGAATCAGGCTTGTGTTGTCAATCTGCACATACATATATATATATATGGCAGTGCTAATTTTCTCTTCCATACGTGATCAGTACTGTAGGGATATTCTTCCTCTGCCTTCACTCAATGACTTCTCTGGTTCAGAGAAGTGAGTCAGTGAGTCAGTGAGTCAGTCACTCACTGACTTTTCATGTTTATACTTGGTCTAAACCACAACTTTATTCTTCCTTGGAGAATAGTTTTCTCCCTAAGTTCTCGCTTACCCTACAGAAAAGCTATACTTGTTCATGTGTCAGAAGCAGTGCCAGCTGCAATATGACTTCCCCTGACAGTGCTGAAGAGCACATGCTCTTCCCTGCACTACAACCAGTGATATGGGA
This sequence comes from Gymnorhina tibicen, assembly GCA_013399875.1. NCBI lineage: Eukaryota > Metazoa > Chordata > Aves > Passeriformes > Artamidae > Gymnorhina > Gymnorhina tibicen. The sequence continues at coordinate 1,485,605 of VXAZ01004224.1, read as the reverse complement.
CATGGCACAAAGGAGTGAGGAGTGTTTTCATGTCTTGTGCAATGATGCAGAGTAAACCATGGTATAATTCTGTATATGACATGCTCATAAATTAAGTTTAGCACCCTGGTATTTGAAATAACCCATCACTAGATGAAGAAAAGACTGTTCATAAAGAAATGATCACAAGTTTTGGAACTGAATAAAATACTTGATAGATAATCATCAAAAAGCTTTCTTTCAGATTATGCTATCTGTATTCACATTGAATAAAGCCTTCTTATAATGTGGTACATAAAGTACAGGGAAAAATCTTGCAGTAAGGCAGTACGAAGGAAAAGTTAGAAATGGATCTAATCCTGCCTTCACAATTTTGTACATTAAAATGGACAAGAACCTAAGAGGCATGGGGGATACTCAAATGCAACAATTACTCCCTAGAAGTGGCAGGTTCTCAACATGCCCTAAAATATGGCCCATTACAAATCTACTGACATCAAAAATAGGAGAATTTACAAAACCAAATAACTATTTCAATAACAAGACGAAAAATGTAAATATTATAATAAAAAGAAATTACGGTTTTATACCCCACTCACTGTAAAAGACTATTTATATACTAGAATATTTTCAAATTTTATTACCTCAGTAGGAACTCAGAAAAGGTCAGTCAAACAATTGAACAGGCAAATAGTATGGCCATTACGTTCTCAGCAATTGTCTACACACAATCTTGGCTTGAAATACCAAGCTGCAATCATTACCTACTTAACACAGCTATCCGTAGTATTTCTAAGTCACCAGCTACTGCAATATTCAGACATGAAAAAATGTTATGTCATTACACAATGTCTTTCAATCGAAAGATCTCGTCTACATGACCTTAAACAAACTGATGTTATATAAAGCCACTCATTAAAATGTTGGTTTGTTTAACCTTAAAATAACTGTGATATGGAAGTAAACACTATTTAGTTCTTCATGAAATCAGGTCTTGATATCCCTAATTTCACTGAACTACTTTCTGTATAGCCAAAACAGAAATTGCAGTATTGCAGGACTTAAATTATATGCATTTCTGTAACATTTGGCATTTAACTCGTGAGGAAAGTCCTTTGAATTCTCCCCCAGCTTAACTCCTGCTTGAAAACTTAAGATTTTGGTAAAGATAAGACATAGTGTTTGCAGTGGGGAATTTCTACAGGATATTCTATGAAATAATCCAGCAGACAGATGAAACATCTACACCGTAAGTTTTACATGATAATTTCTGCATCATAACTTCCCAGCAATATGTCCATGTACCACATAACCAAGATTAAGATTGAGCAGCTTCAGAACAGAACCTATCAAAATACAGAAGGAAGGTCAGTATTCTTATCAGTAAAGAGGATCAGCAATTTTGGAGTAGGAGCAAATCAAGCTAGTGAGCTGGCAGATCAAGGTGCTTGTAAAAGCTGCAAGAAAGTGACGTTTGTGGGGGTAAAGCAATTTAGGAGAGTGCCTAAGTGCAACTGGAGGCAACCTGTGCAGGCAAGACTATTCATTAACAGATTAGGAGGGGAATGAGAATGGTGATGATGAAAACAAAGGCCTGACCCACATGGAGAAGAGGTGAAAGAATAAGCAAATCTCCTAGACAAGGACAGAGAGGTTGCTGAAGTGAAGAAGGGCAAGGGGGCCATCAACAAGCACAGAATACGTATGAATGAGGAGGAAATCAGAGGAGGAGAAAGCAGCATTTGATGTTGAAAGGGCATGGAGGAAAGAGTGGAGAATTACAGCAACAAAGTCTCAGTCCAAGAGATTCAATTTTTCAAGAATGTTATTATCCTAGACTAAGGGTGAGGTACGTGGTGGGTTCCAGGTTGGAGGGAAGGGAGAAGGAAAAGGAGAAAAGACTCCAGAAAGGTGAAAGTATTTAGAGTAATATTCTAATGAGGTGGATTATGTGATATGGCTCCATTTTCTCACCTGAAGACAGAAAACCAAATGCAGATACTTTGCATAATTACGTAATTAAATTTGAATTTGAGAGTTAGCATCAAAAAAGAGTTCTGCATTTCTACTTCATGTGCAGATTTTTTCAAAGGATAGACTAGCAACCTTGAATAAATGTAATTAATGTTTTAGGAGACTGGGAGAAACAAAAGGATACATTACCTGAAATTATCTCTACCCATAGAGCTGGCTGTGTCCTGTCATGGTGGCTGCTTCCTCTTTATACATTTAATACATCAAAAGCTTAATGGCTAAGCAGTCTCCCAGACAGGTGACTTGAACTCCTTCTCAGCCTGAGGGCACCCAAATCACAGACTTCACACCCCAAGTCTATATTTCTTACATATGAACAATCTACACTATTCAAGAGCCAGGCATCAGGTTTCTTGCAACTCTTTCTTTTAAGCTGTATCTAAAATAGGCAGAATATCTGTAAACCAGCCAGGGAACACCTGAATACACATCTGCACCTTCACTCACAAGAGTTTCAGTCAACAGACAAACTACAGTCATGATTACTTTAGATCATTCCTTCCCTGAGAATTTCCTATATTTTAATAACTTTTGATTTTTCCTTTTTTGGTTGCAAATCATATTAGATACACATCTCCAAAAGGCAGCTGCCATTATGCAGATTACTCTGCACCCCATGAATACTGTCCTTCTGCTGAAGAAGGAAACTAAGCCTCCAATGCTCTGGGCACATGCTTGAAACACAAGGCTCTTTAGAAATACTTTATACTTATTATAAGTACTCTAAACTCAGCAAAGAAATCATCACCTCTGAAGATGCTAAACTCGCAGAACTTTGAGCACTTAACTGAGCATCTCAAAAGAGGAAATGTGGGAAAAGGAGAAGGACCACTTGCAGTTGTCATCTTACACTCCAGAGCTGAGCCCAAGTCCCACTCACACACAAAAATGCTAATTTGGCTCTTGTCACTAGTTCTCAAAACAGCAAGGAAAGAATAACACTCCCTTCCCTGTTTTTTAATATGTTTTTTAATATTAGGTGTTTTAGAAGTCTTTTCAACTATTTAAAAAACTATATGCAAGCTGCATTTAATTGGTATTTCGCTGCATAAAATTATTTTCATTGCTAGATGAAACTGAAAAATAACACATCAGTTACTAATAATACCAAATACAGCATGGATTTCCTAGCTTCAGTAAATGAGGAAAGAAACAAAATTGAACAAATCTCCTCTGCTTCTAAATTTAATTTTCCCATGTCTTCAGTTAGAAAGAAAATTTAATTAGAAAATCAGCAAATTAACTCAGCAGTTACAGAAGCAAGGTATTATTTAAACATAACCAACTGCGATAAGAGGCTCTAGACAAGGCTGTGAGACATATAAAGTGAGGAAAAATGGCTCAGCTGAAGGAATAGAATAATGCTCACCTGACAATTTGTTACCTAAAAAAATCCCCACAAAACAGAACAAAAATATCAAACTGAACATATGGAAAACTACTGTTCAGTGGCCTTTCACCGAATAAGTGGTGTTGTCAATCCCTCTTAGTGTGGTTTCTAGTCAGAATGGCAAATAATTCAGCAAACATTTAGTGATGTATCAATGTAAGTCCTAGCAAGAGTGCATTATAATTGACAAAGCTGAGTAAATTTGGAAGCAATTCAGAAGGCAAGTCCAATGCAACGGCTGTACTTAGCAAGTAAAAATGCATACAATCCACTGTAAAGCACCTTTGAAATATACCCAAAAGGATTTCATATTTTAGCAAAATATAACACACATAAATTCCAATTGAAAATTCCCAAATTACAGAACAAAAACTTTATTCCCAAATTGTAGACTTCTGTTCCTGCTCATGGAAACACAGGAGTATTAAATTATCTACTGGAAGACTTCACTAAAATCCCCAGTTGAAAAACACATAGAGAACTATAAAAAAAAGTCTTTCTGAAACTATTGAGGTCCAGAACTACAAAGTTCACATAAATTTTGTTTCCTTCAAAGTGAAGATTATTAGTATGTAAAATTTCATAAATACATAATTTATGTTGCATTTATTTTCTCCAAAAAGCTGGTGAAGAAACATCTAAGTAAGGGTCTGAATGTAGCCATACATTTAGGGCTTAACACCACGTCTTTTTGTATTTTTTTTATTTCTTATTTTATATTTCTTAATCTAATATTGAAGTAGACTTTTAAAAATACTAAAATAAATGTTATTTACAGAAAAATATCAAATTTTCTCATCACAGACTTAAGAAACTCTTCAGAATATCTATTTGCTTTTTTCTCTCCTTTTTCTTTTTTTTGTTTTTGTCACTGAGAACAATTGTATGAGATCAAGTATCTTTGTTCCTTAGGAGATCATCTGCTCCTGCTGCTCATTTACCATCTGAAATCATAATCATCTGTTGGTGACAATCTAATCATCTTCACAGTAACTAATTGTGATGTCACAAACAAATGGTTATGATTTCAGGTGGTGAACAAACAGCAGGAGCAGATGTACTCTGAAGAACAAAGACTGTAAAGTCATGCACGAATCCCTAGTAATAAAATGTCAGGCAAGAAAAACAAAGAGTCTGTCCTTTAGAGAGAGGTAGGGTTGCTCTGAATATATTTCTTTTAAATTATCAGTTTTTCAGTACTTTGTGACTCCCAAAATTGTTGGAAATAGGTAAAGGAAGACTATGTGATGGAAAATTGAGGTTGGGAAACATGTAAGAACAGTTATGGTCATTTTTTCCCCTGTTAGAATTATAATCTATAAAAGCACTGTTACATTTTACTTTTATTTTTATATTGTTCTTCATAGTTTATCTACAGCTTCTCCTGGAACACATCCTGTATGATGTTTGTGATTACCCCATCCAGAAATACAAAACAAAAATATGTTCCCATGAAAATGCACTTTGTAATAGGATTGTTTATTTGTTGCATTTTTTGTTTCTGTTGATAACTGCTTAAGTCAAATCAAGAGAGATAAATGAGATTCTGTTTACAGTAAACATCTGTATGGGCTGCAAATGCTTCTGGTCTGCTCACAGTCTCTGAAAGTCTTTTCCAGAAGCATAAGGGAAAAAACCTCAGTCAACGTTCTTGCCATTTCAGACATGCAGAATGCCAAAGATATCCCAAACCAAAAAACAAATAGGTTTGTGTTTCATCTTTCTTTGAAATTGTGAAATGAAGAGGAAAGGTAAAGAAGTAAACCTGTGGGAAAAAGCCTTGCCAGTGAGTAGAAGGAACAGAAGTGAGGTTTGCCACATGGATAATGCAAGAGTAACATGATAGAGGGCAGCACGAGAAGTTAATTTTCAAGAATATTTAATAGGGAATACTAAATATATATTGAGCTAGTAATTAGGAGGATACAGACCATAGGGTATTTCTCAGCAAAAACAAACTACATAGTAAGAGTACAACGACTCTTCTTCAACTCTTCTTCAACTGTATTAAAATATAGAACTGTTACGATTTTTGTTTTCTGTTGTACTGAAGTGTATAAATTCCCTTTACTAGTCCAGTTTTATTTGACTCAGATGGAAACACAGTGCATTATGGACACAAAGAGAGACTGTCTGCAAAAGGAAACTGATGCACAATACCCTGCCCTAGCATGACACAATTGTTTTCCTGGAATAAAATTACTGGAAATATTAATAAAAGCTGCCAAATGGTAGATGTAGCAATCTCAGAGCCTCAGATTTTCAAGACCACTGAAAGTTAGGTTTACGGTAACAAGAAATGCAAACTGTACATTTATCCTCTAAGAAGGATACAAAAGGGAGGAAGGTGCTCCATTTGCCCTCTTTTAAAACTTCCCTACATAAAAAAATTACTTAAAAAACTTCAAGAGTAAATTCCCCTACCAACAAGTGCTGTTCTTAAAAACTAGTCTACTCATACCTGAAAGGATGTGGCATTTTTGATCTCAAAGTGTGGACTGTGTTTGGAACTGCATTTAAAAAAACCCTGCACTTCACAGGTACATGAGAGATCATGCACAAAAGTGATTTCTTTTATTCAAAACACCCTGGCAGCATTCAAAGTCAGGTTGGATAAGGACTTGAGCTATCTGGGCTCACGAAGGTGTCCCTGCACATGGCAGGGGTGGTCGGGACTAGATAATCTTTAGGATTCATTCCAAACCTTTAACATTCTATTATACACTTTAACATTCTATTATACACTTTAATCACCTGCTTATTAATAATGTTGCCTCTAGATTGGAACCCTCCAGAAAAGGGGTTAAGAGATTAAAAACAGTGGTCTCTGAACAAATGCTCTATGTCTATTGGCATGCTCGCTCCATCTCCTTCGATTTCCAATTTACTTGTAGATCAGAAGAATGGAAATGAAGGCATTGTGCATTACGAAAGTGTTTCAGAATGAAAACCTGTTCCTGTACTGTGGCTCTGGTGACTGCAAAAAGGTCTATGAGCAGGTCAATCTGTGAAAAATAAGTTATTTGGTCAGCACAGGTTTAAAATATAATTTCTGTTGACCTTGTCTCCTGTTGAATGAGTATGCCTTTGTGTTCTCCTTCTAGATTCAGACTTACAGGTACAATTGTCAAAGTTGTCTTCAGCAGCCTGAGAAAGAGATTGTTTTTCTTGTTGGTTTAACAGAAGATTGTGGTTTCATCTATAAGTATCTTTGCTACAAGACACTGCGAGGCCAGGAGAAAAGCTAGAGGTCTTATTCTGCTGTCTCAAACTCTAATATGCTAACATTTGAAGATATTTCACAGGCCTTGTCCTTAGAGATTTTGACAATACAAATACAAATCATCTAAAAGTATTTATGCGGGTTGATGACAGGGCTGTAAGGAAGCAATTAATAGGAAGTCTTAGATCTTGTAGAATCCTTCCTTTCAGGGAAACACAATGGCATGTGTTGAATCCAAGATCACTTTAAACTCTAGCAAACTGTTGTCTAAGTTGAAGCACAAATAATTCCTTAGGTGTCTGCGTCACTCTCTGGTGACTGGGAAGACCATATATATAATGGAACACTACTGAAACTCCTTAAAACCTGCTTTTAGGATCATGTCTTTCAGATGTATATAGGCAAAAAATAGAAGGTAGCTCATGTATGTGTCCATGTCTGGTACAATCCTTAGTTGAGGGAGATAATGTTTGGGACCCTTAGGAAGTTCAAAACTATACATGGCTCAAGAGAAAAATACAGGGCTCATGAAAAAGTGAACAAAGTACTATTTATATTATCTTTACCACCTTAAACAGCAAAAATCTAGTTACAATCTCACCAAGTTCTGTCCTATTCTTTATCTGAAGTGAACCTGAATTCAGTCTTCACCAACAAGGTTTCTTGGGCCTTTGTGTCTTAGAGACAAAGCTCAAGGAAGAGAGGAACTACCAGTAGCAGAACCTTGTCAGTCAGGGATATCTTGGGAAAAGCTAGAAGTCAGCCCATATAAATCACAAAATCTCAGAACTGCAGACTGGGTCAGGTTGGGAGGGACCACAGTAGTTCATCTGCTCAAGCAGGGTCATCCCAGAGCACATGGCACAGGATTGCATCCAAGAGGTTCTTGAACATCTCCAGTGAAGGAGACTCCACAACCTCTTTGGGCAGCCTGTTCCAGTGCTCAGTCATCCGGACAGTAAAGTTCTTCCTCATGTTCAGGTGGAACTTCCTGTGCATCCATTGGACCAAATGGGACATATCTTAGCCTGCTGAGTCAACCAGCTTACATCAATGTGAGGCCACTCTCTGTTCTCTTCAAAAAGTCATGGAGAGCAGCAGAAATGTCCAATGCCTGGAGAAATGCATTATAATCAAAGAAGATCAGCCTCACTCTGGTCCCTGGGAAAATCATGCAGTCCTCTTAGAGCTATTTGTGGGCACATAATGTGTCTTTCATGATAAAATGACTGGTTTTATGAAGGGAGAGCAGTGGATGTCATCTACCTTGGCTTTAGCAAGGATTTTGACATCATGTCTCCCACAGCATCCTTGTCTCTAAGATGTGATTTTGGAGTCCAGGTAGATAAATTACTAGATAATGGAAATCTGCTGGGACCCAATAGCAGCCTTCCAATACCTAAGAAGAGGTTGTCAGAAAAGATAGAGCCAGGCATATTATTGAGGTATATAGCAGAAGAACAGGGGATGATAGTCATAAACAAACAAGAGATGTTCTGACAAGGATAAAAGGAAAAAAAATCAACATGAAGACAGTTAAGCATTGGAACAGGCTGCCCAGAGAAGCTACGGAACCTTCGTCCCTGGAGAAGTGTTAAAGAGCCATAAGCAACCTTATCTCAACTCTGTACTGACTGTGCTTTGAGCAAGAAGTTTAGGTGGCCTCCTAAAATCCCTTACAAACTGAAGGATTCAATCAGTAAATAAAAATTTCCTTGTTCCTGCACTCATTCATACCTACACTCACACAGAAGACACTAAGGGGTTAATTAATCTAATTGAAACAAAAACCCTAAAATATTTACAAAAAGCATTTCAATTGTTTTGGATAATCCAAATCACACAGAGACAAAGAGAAATAAGTACCAATATAAATTTATAAAGCAATACTTACTGTTACTTGTTGGCTCAGGAAACCCAACATTTTGGCCATTCCAACTTTTGTTTTCTCCAAGCTGAAACAGGTAGAAAAAGACAAGTAAGTAAAGAGCAAACTGCTCCCTAAATAGAACATTCCTGTTTATAAATTTAGTTGAAAGATACTAAAAAAGATGAATTGAGATTACCACATCTGTTCACAAAATTTTGCTAACTCATCTTAATTTTTGCCTAAGATAGGTTATTTGAGTAATGTACCCTTCATGAGCAAACATTAACAACTATTGCCTAACACTGAAATATAAATGTTTCCCCAAGGATTAGGTTCAACACAATATGTTACCAAATCAGACTTAAATAAAATTAAATGTTTTAAGCAGCTCTCAACTGAAAACATAAACAGCCAACAGAGAAATTACATTCTAAACCAAGAAGATCCTAATAACCGCCTATGAAGGAATGCGTAAACACTATGAAGTACTTTGGGTGTAATTTTAAAATATTTACTTGTTAGGAATCAATTTAGTTACAGAAGTGGAAGCAAAAATGATTGCAATTTTCCATTATTTTAATATATTTTTGAGGAAGCTAATTGTCTTCAAATTAATTTTATTATGTTTAATACTGGCTATTACTCTGACATGGAAAAGGGGAACAATTAACACAGAGGTTCAAAATGAAGCCATTACTCAGGTTTACACAGTAAATAAGATGGCAGTGTTCTAGGTTTATGTATAAAACTGGATAAACAAGTCCGAGCTTCCTCATTACTTAGGAGCTATTGACAACCATCTCTATCACTGTGTAATGAATGATCCTTTTCAGATTTCACTGGGATTTTGTATGCAAACAGAAAACCTCACAGCAAAGCAGGCTATATGCCAGGACAAAGTTGTAATCATTTGTTCTGGAAGATGGGGTTGGAAAGTGAAAGAGGTGCAAAGGAAAATCAACCAGCTAAAATCTGCCTCTGCATCTTGTTGCATTAAGGCTGTTTAGATTACTACCATGTCATAATACAGACTACTAGATGGTATATTTTACTTGGAAAAGAGGAGGGGAGAGCACACTATGAAAAGCAGGTATTTCAATGATTGTTTCCCTGCTTTTCATCATCATGTACATCCCAAAGAGCTTACAGCCTTGCAATATGCAATGAAAATGGGAGATATGTGACGGAAAGGGAGGACAGGCATTACAGTCGGCTTTCAAACTGGGCACCTACATCCATGCACTTTAATGCATACTTCCAGATGGCTCTCCTCATGGCTCTGCACAACCATTACTGATTTCTTTCAGGAATCAGTTTAACTCAGAAAAGAGCAGAGCCTTTACTTTTTTACATTACCTGGATTACTTGTGCTGCCATCAGCACTACACATTGCTCTCATAGCACTCTTAGGTCTCCATTAAAACAACAAACACAGTCACATTTTATGTACCAGGGTTTAAGGAAAAAAACCCACTGAATTTGGTTTTGCTTATTTTTCAAGGGAGGAGGAACGGAATGAAAGGACTTCAGGAAAAAGGGGCACAGGGGAAAAAAAGAGTTGCCTTTTTTTAACATCATCAAAAAACCTACAAGTGAAAATTATCTATTTAGATGCCGATCTGATACATCAGCTAATCTACACTGGGCCCCATTTTAGATTCAACCAGTGAAACAGGTATCTTCTAATGGTAATATCTTTATTGTGCAACTTATACGCAAGGAATTTTGCAATGCTCAAATTGATAGAGAACTAAGGGCTATTCTCCCTCTTCTCTACCACAGTTAAGTTTGAGAGTTAAAATTCTTTCACAGCTACACAAACTAACTTGTGCATCTCCAAATATGTCCAGTCTGTTATACACAGAAGATAAAACCAGATGCCCTAGATATTTCATGTCCTTAAACCCCAACAAAGCTATAAAAATTTGTTATGATTTTGTTATGATACTACCACTACATAAAAGTTGAGTACTTCACATTTTTTGGATACAGTAACATGTTTGTTCATTGTGTTCAGAATAATATTAGGCCATTGTACGCTAGTCTACCAATCCTAAAATGTCTACATCTGCAAGTATGCAATTAAGCCTGATTTTCTAAAGACAACGCACTTGTAACCAAGAGCTTAATAAATGCAGGGAAACAAAGCAGCAGCATCCCTTTTAAGCCACTCAATTTTTTTGTAAGAATTTCAATGTAACCACAAATTTCCACTATGTAGAACTCTCCAAAGCAACTATGTTGTGGGCTGACTTTTCAAGCTTTATCTCTGAATAAAAATACTGAGTAAAATTAGTTCAGCCAATTTAAAATCCAAGAATGAAAACCTATGTTTTCATATTTGAGTAAAAAAAATTTGATTTTTCTGTTTTGACCTGTTTTTTATTGAAGCCATTTGGCCAATTTGGCAGTGAAGAAAAGTTGATAGTTTTATACCATAGAAAGTATATTCTACAGCAGAAAAGTCTCAGCATTCTGGTGAAAATGAATTATCATTTGACTCAGTCAGAAGCTTTTTTTTAAATGGCTGTGTCTGCACAGTGTGTTCTCACTAGGAACATCATCCAGCTTCCAAGTACTCTGTTTAGAGTATTTCACACTTGCCTGTAACTAAGACATATAGTGAAGGTGAGTGTGAACAGCACACATATTGCTGCTACTCTCAAAGGAGAGCAAAACAGAAGGAGGTAGGGCCAAGTAACCAGTACAGTATTTATTTTTTCCTGGTTAGGAATACAGAACATATAGAACAGGATATCTTCATATTTACATATACATATATGTGTGTATATATATACTATATTCAGACTTATCATGTAGTCCTAGGAAAGCCCAGCAGAACATTCTGTTGGCTACCTAGTGCAGCCACAGTAAACATATAAGTAATTATCAAAATATATACATTCAGTGAGCCTGTATATGACAGAAGCTGTTTAGGATCCAGAGCTTAGTCAAATACCTTACCAAATATCTTTTCAGAATACAAAAGGCAAAACTTTAACACCCAATTTTGATTACAAAGCCCATCATCAATAAACTCAAGACAGGAGAGGAGTGCTGTTACAGATAGCTAACGTGAAAATACACCCTTGCAAGACATATGAATTTAAAATGCAATTCCTACTTCATAAAAAAAAAAGTGACACACATTTTCTTTATCAGTCATCAAATATGAAAAGGCCATTATTTTTCTGTAGTGCTTTTAGTGCACATGCGATGGAAAGATAAACATTGACTACTGCTTCATATATGAAAATTACTAAGGTTGTTCCTTTCTGTTCCTTCTGTTCCTTTGGGCTCTCATGGATGCCCAAAATGGAATAAAAGCAACAGGCAAATTCATCCTGATTTGTAAGTAGAAATAGGTGCATGAATCACATGTACCCTTTTGCACACATACTATTTCATAAAACTGTTTCTGTTCCTAATTACTCATAAAGGAGCAGAGGCTGCACTAAGTGTAGCTGCAGAGCTGTAGCTAAACAAAGGCTAATCTGTGACGAGTAACTCCCTAAAACAGGGCATGCGCAAGCTTAAGTTTCCATTGTTACTAAGAGATTAGCTGATACATCTTAAAAATCTAGACAAGGGTAGAGTGTGGGCATCATAATGATTGGTTCTCACCTTTTCTGTCTGGTCTTGAAGAGGAGTAGAGGCTTTGTATCCCAGCTGTAACAACATTGCTTCTGCTGCATTTCTTTTAGCTATTTTCTTGTTTGGGCCTGTTCCAGTAGTAATGTCATTGCCTACTTTTACCTTAAAAAAAAATATTGATCATAATCACGATAAATGTAAGACTCCTTAATATCACCAAATAATACTCTTGCTGATCTATCAACAGCTGTCAGCTCTTTTGATGAAGATGTGATCTTGAAAAGCTAAATTAGTGCAAAAGGGGACTACAGCATTCACTTAGAAGGGCTTGTTTAGATTTTCCAGAAGATCATCAAACTCATACCAAGAGCTACATTTTTCCGCATCTCAGTGCACACACAGTTGCCTCTCTCTTCCAACAGCCTCTGTGTCAACCCCATTCTCCTTCATAAACCTCTCCCCCACTCTTTGTTAATGCTGGAACTGCCCCAGGGTCTGTACTTCCTCTTTCCTCTAGGAAGGAGAGTTGCCTGCAGCAGCTCCCCAGCATCATCAGGACAGTATCCAGCACAATGGAGAGACAAACAGCAACCTGGAGCTTCAACGAGAGGGGTTTCTAAAGAAGGATGAAAACTATATTTGCATTCCTCCCACTTTGTCGCATTGCAACAAACAGAGGGGCTGGAACTGCTTACACCTGACAAGCTTTGATCCAAACAGTCCTTGGAAAGAAGGCTTCTCAGTGGACCTGTGGTCTGTACAGCACTGACGCCTTCCATAACACTAGGAGAAATTAAACCCCCCAAAAAAGGACAAACTGTAGGCAATGGATATCCACAAAATGTGTGGCTCCAACTTAATCCTTGGCTTTGGTACCATTCTTAAAACTCTTGGAGCTGTATGTGTCTGGTTTGTGCCATCAGCTCTCTCATTGCTATTCAGTTAGGCAATATTCATAGCCTCTCAGTCCATCAAGCCCTTCTATTTGCCAAATTGTCTCTTAAAATAGTGCACAGTTTCAAAAGCATGTCAAAAAAAGGAAATCAAAATCAAAAATAATAAAGCAGTCAAGGTGATCTGAATAATAAAAAAACCCCTAGAGGTCAAAGACCTGAAACAGTTTGGAAGGAGCTTTAAAAAAACTGTAAAAACAGGCATACAAATGCTAAATAAAGAATAAATGATATTTAGTAGTTATGTCATTCAATAATTCTTCACTTTCCTCAACTTATCATATATATATTTTCCTAAAAGTTTAAATTCTTCTTTACCCATATGCTTCTTATTTCTAAATATTAAGAAGAGGATGTAAATAAATAATAATCACGAATATCCCTTCAAAGTACATCTATATACATCATTAAGCAAAAAGATTTGTCTGCCTAAGCCAGAAATATTAATAATCTTGAAATATAAACCTTGTCTTCTATGCAGTTCACAGTAACAATTAGAAATTGGCCAATCTGCTACAAGTTTATATGCAATAAAATTGAGAGACTTTAATGGGACAAGGCAAAAAAGATAATTTATAGCATAGTTCACAATAAATCAATGTGTGGCTATTTCTCAGACCTGTAAAACTGGTTTAGCTATTATTATAACCTCTATCAAGGATTAAAGGTCTGACTACAAAGAGAAAGAGCTTTCTGAAATTAACTTTGGGAACAGAACACCAACTAATGTCATCAGAGGTTTTCTTCTGTTAATCTAGTAGCCAGGACAAGTAATTGGATCCATTTCATCACATCTAAACTTGCTCTTTGTGTGACAGATAAAAATGAACATATTATCTCTGGATATTTTACTTCCACATTCAATTAAATTAAATGAAAACATGGTTTAAGTAGTTTATACCCAGGTTTTTTATTCTGATAAGGTTTTTTGCATGTCATAATGAATCCACTGAGACTTCCTGAAGGTGGGAGAAACAGCAGAATAATTTTAGTGTGAAAATATTACAAAAGGGTGAAAATGGAGTTGAAAAGTATTTGTGACAAAGCAACTGCTCTATGGAGTTTCTCTGACTCTTTCTTTCACAAGCCTTCCTAGATACAGGAATCTTCTACATTTTCACTGGTTTTAAGATTCCTTTTTTTATTTAGACCAAACACTTTGCCATTATTGACACTCCTCCAACAGAAAACTAAATTCCCAGCCCATCTCCCTAATACTGGGCTGTGTTACACTGTTCTCAATCTGAGGCCTCACACAACAACTACCAACTGTGGACAGTCCCATGGGGGTGTCTAAGCATGAGAAATGAGATTGTCTGTGATAGGACCACTCTTTTTCAAATACTTTCAGTTCTCACAAAACGTTAGAAATCCAAGTTTATATTAAAAAAAAGATTCTGCAACGAAATGAACCCAATATTTTCTTTTCCTTCAGAGAGAAAAATAATACATCATGAAGAAAGACCACTGAGGTCCAAGAAAATTAAGATTACTAGCTTATTTTCATAGACATGAAGGAGGAAGTTAGAGATCGAATTGAAAGCATAACTAATTTTCTGGACAAGGAGGTGCTGGAACATCATAAATTTTGCTTGTGATCAGAAGTGACATTTTGGTGTGGTTTGTAGACAACAAGTCAAAACATGCTGAGGTATGCTGTTCCAAGTTGTTCCGGCACAAAATTACCCTTGAGTGAAAACACAAGAATACAGAATCCTTTCCTGTTCCTAATCTTTCTCAACCTGCTGTTGTGCTATCTAACAAAATATCACAAGTATATCAAATCTTTGTACATGTTCTTAATTTAAATATGAAAGGAACATTAATTATCTACTGTTTCAGTATTAGGTCCAGGCAGAGGACAGTCTGAAATACGTGATTGGCTTGTTTTGTTGTATTTCAGAGATAAAAAAAGTCACAAAGAAACTGGAAATCTGAAAAAATTTACAACACTATTTTTTAAAGTCAAAATGCCTGGTAATATGGAGATATTAATACCCATATTTAAGAATACTAGGTATTATTGCAATCCTCTGATCAACACCAGACCAATTTTTTCTTTTTTTCAAAAAGACAAGTAAAAGTAAATAAATCATGAACTGTCAGGGATAAAGACAGTAACAATCAGGTGAAATAAAAACAAGACTATAAAAAAATGCAAAACCACTACATGAAAAGCATCTAGAAGGCACATAACTAAATTGCCAGTTGTTTCACCAAGCAAAAGTTTAGACAGGCTTTCTGATACTGTATTTCATACTACTCCTGTATACCTGACAGCAAGGCAAAAAGCTAAACAGAGGGAGAACCACTTCATATTATGCCCCATTCTGCTTGAGTTTGAACAAAACACAGCAAGGCCATTATCTCTAACATGACAGCAAATGATACCTGCATAACAAATTCTCGACGGCGAGGCATTCCTCTCTCTGAAAGAAGAACATACTCTGGCTCCTTCTCCTTTTTGGCCTGTTGGATCTGAGCCAAACGACTGATAGGATTCATTCCTTGACCATATTCTGGTCCAGTCTAAACCAGGTTAAAAGGAAAGAATCATTATTTCAGTATATATCCCTATAACTACTACACTGCTTCAATAAAACATTAAGTAAGATTCTCTCTTCTGTAATACTCCCTTTGAGAGAATAAGAGGTAACTTACTTTCCATTTTCTGATCATGAGACAAAAGATAAGAATCCTCAGGCTCAAAGCTGTGGAAAGAAATTGTCTGCCACTGTTGCAGGTAGTGTGCATACCTTGCATCTGCAAGCAGTGAAAACCCTCTCCTATCTATGGAAGTCCTCATAAGGATGGATGAAAATTAGCAGATTCATCAGTCAATTATATCTTATTGCTCTGTTTCTAGGACCCTTCCCCCTCACCCTTTAAAATAGGTTGCTACAATGCTGGAACATGCAATACACTGAGAAGAGGTGGGATTTACACAGGGACAAAAACCATTTGCCATACATAGGGAAGCTTCCTCTTTCAGCCTTCCTGCTTTCCTTCTCAGCACTCCAGGCCTTCCATCATACAATGCAACTTGCAACTAAAGGTGCAGAGGGTTTACTCTTTGTGTCGTATGAATTTACCCTCAAAATACTTCTACGAAGTGAATGGCTAGAATTGTTGGTTATTGTGAACTACCCATAAAGTATTTCAAATGCTTAACAGGCAATAATCGTCACAATAACATGTCAAAAAGTATGGTTGGTGGGGGAATTGATGTCATGCCAGGGAAACAAAAGGACTGACAAAGTGATCTGTTCAAGATTACACAGACAAGGGAAAAACTGCCGTCCTTGAAAACTCTTTAGCTCTGAAATTCTTTTAATGAATTATTGTTCACACGGCAAATGCTCCTTCAAAGCACATAGCTATGAAAATATTTGTTTGTAGATTTTAAGAGGAAATTGAGACCCCCAAAAATTTATCTGAAGTCATACTGAACTGATTTATATACCATAACACAAAGAATGCAAATGTAATGTTTGAATGCAGAATTGGTTTTATGTTATTAAGCTACTTCTCTTTTATGAAACCATTTGCAGGCTTAGAGAAGATGAGCACTCATGCTTGCCTGAGCTTCTCAAATAACAAACAAGTGTTCAGGAACCTGAAGAAATGATCAGCAACTGAAGGCAAAGACCAGAGAGGGATATTATATTTAGAAAGCTGTGCAGCAAATCCTACATAGTGTAACTGCTGAAGCAGTTAGAGAAGATGTAGGTGAAAGAGCTAAGACAATGTCATACACAAGGGCAGCTGTGTGGGCAAGAAGCCAGGCAGAGACGAAATGCAGAGCAGACTAAATAAAGAACAGGCCATAAGATACAGCCTCATATATACATATAAAAATAAAAAGAAGGTATTGTTGCCACTTTTTTTGATGCTCAAAACACATGCAATTTAAATTGAAAGAAATGGGCACATTGAAAACATTTCAAAGTTTGGATATTCAAAATATAAAAACCATCTACATATCCAGCTTATTTTGACAATTAATGTCTCTTTCTAACAAGGCCAACTGTGTATAATTAAATTTAACTTTGTAGCAGCAAATGGTATATGGTAATATAAGAGATTTTTTCATTATTATACCCTTAGCGTCTTTCTTGAGAAAAACTTTCCAAGATGTGAAAGCCAAAGCCAAAAGCCTTTTCCAATCTTCCAGCTTTAAAACTGCATTAATGCTGATGGTTTGCCATTAAATAATTTTCCTGCTCATTTTTTCCTAGTAGTTTCTGAGCATTAGATCCCCAGAATTTCAGTAGGAGACAGGTATCTAATTAATCTAGGTTTTCCTGAAAACTCATTTATTCTGTATTGAAGGCAAATGAAAAGAGGAAGGTGATAAATAAGTCCTTTGTACATTTTCCAAATCCAGTTTTGCACTCTCCCAAGTATTTGCTTATTTTAAAGGGCTTTTCTGATGGTTGCTCTTTCAGAACTCTGCATTTTGTATTCTGAGTATACAGATGTCTAATGGTCATACTTTCAGTAAAGTACTGAAGCACTAAAGTAGTACCCCATTTATTTATTATTTCATGTATCCCTCTCCCTCTTCAAACTGGGGAGGGGAGAGAGCCCAGAGAGAGAACCACCAGATATGCTAAAAAGGCCTCTTTGAGGAGATGATGCTAAAACTTCACATGGCTGTACAGAGCTGCTTGAAGGGCTTGATCCTCCACTAGACTTGAACCAAACCCTTGAAGACTTCAGTGATGTGAGCTATTTACAAGCCATTCTGTTTGAGAATCCCACAGCATTCTCAGGATTTAAAAAAAGCCCAGGCACATTAGCACAGGCAAACAAGTAACAATATTGACAGAAAATGATAAATAACGCTTTATTGATTTAAATCTGACTTACTTTTGAGCAAACATTCTTAATTGTATCAAGGGTGGACACATACCTTCAATATTGTTTTTGGACGCTTTTTAAAGTAAAGTTTTGGCTTTTCAATCACAGGAAGAGGAGGAAGTTTCTTAAGTTCTTGTAGGACAGCCATTGCAGCACGTTTCTTTGAGAGTTTCTTACTGTTGCCTTCTCCTTCTGCAGTGAATTCTCCTACTGTAACTCGTGTAACAAAGCTCTTCATGTGAGGAGGTCCACTTTCTTTAATCACCTTTTAAGAGAAAGTAACATTGAGTCAAAGCACCTGAAAAGAAGATAATGTTTGTTATCTCTGCAGTGAACTTATTACTAGTCCAGTTTTCCTGCTAACTGAAGGCATTAGATTGGTTTTCATAGAACTTGGACAAGTATTAATGACAGTATGAGGCTTGAGGACAGAAAATTAAGGCTAGTTAGATAAAGCAAATCTAACCACCATATTCAGTGTTTCACAGAAAGTAAGAGTAGACATACATTTTAAAAAGATTTATAGAATAACCCAATATACAACAATTAGGCATATTTAAACCAAGGCTGATGGGTTTTTTCTTTGCAAAGTGCTTCACATACTAAAGAAATTAAATCCATGAAGGTCTACTAGGCTTTGACTATTTCTTTATACAAAACGTATTCAAAACTGTATTTATTTGGCATCACCTCAACCTATTTGTAATATTTCTTCTATTGTCTTTAAACCACTGGATGTTCATAGCCCCAAACTTCAGTCTCAATAGGTGCAGGCAGGATGCCTACTCTCAACTCTTGCCTTGCCAGAGTACACAGCTCAGAGCAATATCCCATACATTTGAAAGGCTGACACATTCTTGCCTCCATGACTCTCAGCTGTCCCTCCCAACAGTACTGAAAAGAATTACCAGAAGAGCCACCATAACTCACATAGAAGCCAATCATTTCTGACAAAAATTCATTTATTCATTCCCTTCCAAACATATTTAGCATGACAGTAAGAAAACCCATTTGAAGTACTTCTCCACTACAACAAGTTATAATAATATGGAAAGAAATTAAGTTCTGAATGCTGTACCTTCCTTTAGCTCTTTTTCTGTCTTCATTTTTGCACACACACACCTCCTTTTAGAAGGCTGGTGCTAGGATGAATTCACCCACAAATCACAGCACTGCAAGTGCTAAGATAGCCATCTCTTCATGTATGCACCATTTACTGGTCTGGACAATGTCTATCAGGAATTAAGAGACCTCATTTGGGAAAAGGTTCCGTTATTTTGTTTGATGGGCGGAAGCAGCTACCTAATTTAATCTTTGTTATATGTAATATGTATAAGGAGACATTAGAGTATCTGACAGGCATCCCTTTATAATATCTTCAAAATCAATATAAATACCAATTTTTTTTCATTTGATGGAATTATATCAAACCATTTGTTGAAGAAGAGTAATGTCTGAGTGCAAGGGAACTGAGGTAAAGGTACAAGGGCCTTCTTGGTATAATAACTATAGTTTTAATGTGCTCAAATGTTCAATCTTAATATTATTACAACATGTTTTGTATTAAAGTTCTTTTTATCAAGGTCATGTCCCCTGCATTATTTAGTTTTGCTGTTGCACTGTAATGAGGTCTCCTTAGGCTTGTATTTCTTTTTTAAGTTCTCTTTTGTGGCAACTTCACCCAGCAAATACAATTACCACAGCATATATCAACAAAAAGACACAAAATTAAAATTAACAGACAACTTTGTCCCATTTTCTCAGAATAAGATGACATCTATGCCAGCATGGGATTTTTCTGTTGCAGTCCAGGAATGTTCCCACTTTAAGATTCCAGGTATTCATTTCAGACGTGTTTTCAACATTTCCTCACTTGAAAGTTGCCCACTATTGCTTGACCACATGAGAAGGCAACAGTGCTTTCCATGCACTGACCCATGCTGAGCCCTAGGATGCTGCACTGCCTGCACCAGAGCTGGGATGAGCCCAGGGCCAGGATCTCCTGCTCTCACACACAGTCGGGCTGAACACCTTCATCGCACTGCAGCGTTTCCCACTCTATTTCACAGTAACTCAAACCCCGTACTTTGCTATCCAAGTATTACAACATGCTTCGTGTAAAACATAGCTAAATTAACCTTATTAAGGTGCTTAATCTTTCTCTGGTTCTACTAATACTATTATATAGGTGTTTGTCTTTACATGCAATATAACGTATTAATAAAATATACAAGAATGTCTATACTGACCAGATGAAAAAATGACAAAATAACGTGGTTAAGAAATATAATTGCTGAGTTCCTAAGATATTAGTTTTATATAAGTTTTCTCATATTTATATAAATGCACACAAATATATATATATATGAGAGAAAGAATGTTAATATCAAACCAGATTATATTTTCATATACACAAAAACATATTTCTTAATATAAAACTAACGCATTCTGGTGTGTTTTCCATCTTTTAAATTTTAAGTATGTGACACAAGGTAAATAATTGACTGGAAAACATTAAAAACTGTATCTTTGTTAGTGTGTAAATGGAAAAAAGTCTGTGTTGTCAGTGGAATGAACCCCATAGGATTCAGATGGGATCTGGATCAAGCTAAACATCCAAATTTGGTAATTAAGCAAAAAAATATTTACCTAACAACATTTTTGGTTAACCCCAGATGTTAGATCTTTTTACTCCATATGATTTCAAACAGTTGTGCTATGAGCCTTGGGACAGAAAACACTAAAAAGAAATTCAACCTTTGCTATCTAAGAACACTATACACATTAGGACATTAAACTATTTCCTCATTTGAAAGATACGACCTGTGGACCTAATCATGGCTAATTTAAAGCTGAGAATTTGATTAAAGGTGACAGTTCAATACACTTTTCCTTTTCTGTTCCATGGATTTAAAGAATAATTACAGCAAGAGAAAACACATGGGGCCAAAACACATCTAAGGTCAAGTTACATCAAGAACGAATTTGGCTCAACTTAATGAATCATGCTGACAAAATGAAAAACAGCAGTATGATTACAGTAAAAGAGTAACACTGCTTTAATTATTAATGAGATGCCAGGTAGACAATTCAAAAGATTATGGCAAGATTAAATGGACTTAAAAAAAAACACCAAAAACTAGAGGAGACAAAAATCAGATCAAAAAACCCATGTCACCTGCATCTATGAATACACAATTATTTATAAGATTTTAAAATATCGATATATTTCCAGGAGCTTATGCAGGCAGATACACCAGGGAAAAAAAAAAAACAACAAAGGAAGAGTCTGAATGTCAAAGTGTAAAACTGCTGTGAGAAGGGTGACCATCCTGCAAAACCCAGCTGAGACCTAGTCAGTAGTCAATCATCCAAAGGTTTCATCCCTAGGAGAGGAGAGCAGGAGCCAGACAGGGGTGAAACTTCCTGCTGAGAACTACTCTCCCAGAGTCAGCAATTTGGTCTGTCCCTGGTTCAAAATGCAGAATCTCTGTCTTACTCTGATAAGACTGGGACATGAGAACACTTTCCAGAAGAACACTGGACAGGGATGGGGGGGGCAAAAAATTCACCTGTTCAGGCATTCTGTGCCTTCACTTCTGATACTGAGAATGAAAAAAACATGTCATTATATTTGCTATTCTAAAGAAATAACACTGCGATCCAAAGAAAAATACTGAAAATAAATTACAACCTGAAACACCCCAACGTGTTCTAACATCTGAAGCTGTTCACCTCAGTCGTGTCTTCTAGGCTCATCTATTCCTTACTGACAAACAAGGAGTAAAACCCATATATATTGAAAAAAATGAAGAAAAGCAAGATTTAAGCCTACTGTCAAGGCAGGAATAAGAAGTGAAATGACAATTCTGCAGCTACTCTAACAATTCCTATAGCAATCATTCTTGTATTCCTCCTTAAAAACTATTCATTGGGAACCCCACAAATGCCTTAAAGCAGTTGCATTTTGACTTAAAAGTTGATGAATCAAGGTTAGCTAAGAATGCACCAGTGACAAGTACAGAATAAAGCTTATTCTTTGTTAGAATTGAATGTTTTCATTCAACAACTTAATAGATAGAAAGTCCTTAAAACTCATCCTAAAGTTCCTAGACAATTAAAACTAGCCACATTACACAAAACAGGGCTCTTCACCCCTCGTGCAATTCTGAGGACATGTTTACATAGAACTTTACATATACTTATGATCATTACTTTGTTGCATAACTCAGCACTGTTGGAACACTGGCTACAGCTTTGTCAGATGAAGAAAAGGCAGATCATTTTATAGCTACCACACACAAAATAAAAGCTAGAAACAGCTTTGAAGCCTGCCTGGAATAACACAAGACCATTAGTAAATAAAATCCTATTAGAAACATCAGATCCCAGGGATTATCCATAATTGCTTAGCAGTTTTATTGAAAAGTAAGCCAGAACCAAGTTCAATCAAAACTCTATTTGAGAATGTCACCTATACTTAAGAATTAAAGGCAGGAAATAACACAAAACCTGTCAGGAGAGCAAGAAACTGTCTTTATTCAATGTTACTAACATTCTTTGGCAAGTGACACATTAGGTTTTTCCTGTACAAAGTATCTCTGCCTTCACTCTCTCCTTACCAAATGCTCTCCCTTAAATAAGCTCACACAGGAGTGAAGAAGACATTCAAAGCACTATCCCTCTTTTCTTTACAACTTCCAAGCTCCTCTGTGACCAGTGACCATACATCTCCTTACATTTTAGTGCATTGATTTGTATGGAACTATTCCAAATATTTTCAAATGTTTAAGGTAGAAAACAATGTTTGAAAACTGAAACATTAACTATGAGCTTCCTTTTTGAAACACAAGCATGTGTTTTTCCATTATGTCTGATCTTAGCTAAGAGTTAGGTTATTGGCATGCAGTGGCAAACTGATACACCAACACCCCCAGACACCCCAGTTTTATCCCTAAGAGTTTACATTCTCTTAACGTTCTAATTAGTCCATATCACATAGACCACATATATGAAGCATATATGCCTTTGTTATACTGAGGAGTCCCTTAGTCATAAACAATATTCTTTGTCTTTCTTACCTACCTTCTGAGAGATTACTCAGATTTCTAAGAAGGTCAAAATAGTTTATTTGATGTTGGCCAATTCAGGGACACGGGCCAAACACGGCAGTAATCTGCATACAGCACACTGAAAGGCATGCCACAGCTTAAGGGTTTTGATTCTTTTCACATGCAAATACATGCCTATACTTTAAAAGGAAAAAGCACTGGAGAAAATAACCATCACCAGTATAAGCACTATCCATGTCTTTCATGCAGACTCAGTTTAAATGTAAAACAAAATGCATAAAAATAAAATAATAAAAGGCCACTTACATTAGAATTTTCTGCATTAAAAAAAAAAAAAAGAAGTAAAACCAGCTTAAAAATCTGGTGCTCCTACCACAACAATGTTAGATTTTAACAACAAGGTTTTGTATGAACTTTCTCACCGGAAAAACATTCTTGTTAGTATCACTCATTCTCCCATAGTTACTTCACTGATAGCATTGGAGCTATTCCAAATGCTCTTTATTACTTCAGGTAAACAAAGGTGTCAGAAGTGGGTTCATAGATAAAATCATACGAAACAAACAAAAAAACTTGTGAAAGCTTAAGTAGAAATAGGTAAGTGAAACAGAATCAGAGTGGAAGATACTCATGACTTTCTGAAAACAGCACACTGGAGGCAAAACGTTTCAATGGGAACTTTTCTAGCATATGAATGCCTACAGTTAAAGCAAAGACGTTGGCTAACTCTTTTGAAGATTATTCCAAATCGGATTGAGTGTGGCTGCTGATTCTAATCCCACAGCCCTATACAGAAGATGGTTCAACTGTCTTTCTGCCATCCAACTGTTTGCACACAAATATTTGATCTCTAAAAGTTCTGGAAGAACATCTATTTTAACAGTAAAAAGTCATTGTCTTAGACTCTGATACACTGACAATTTTTTAAAATAATTTCCATGAATATGAAAGTCATATTTATCATATATGAATATCAAGTGTGTTGAGTTTTAGTGGTATCTTTTTAATACTTTCTTAGCAAGATAAATATGTAACACAGATAAAAATGTAACACATACCTCAAAACTGACAGGTATATTGCGCTTCAAAGCAATTTCAAACACTACGCTGATCTCAGATTTGTTTGCATCTTTATCTTCTTCTGATTCTTTTCCTGTTTCTCCATTCTGAAAATGATGCATACATAATCATATTACAATTCTTAGAAGATCAACAAAATACAATATCCTTCTCCCCCCAGTTTCTCAAAGACTTTTGAATTCTCCTGTCGGGCTGTAAATCAGCATTTGTACATCCATCTCAGCAGCCCACTGTCAGACGTGCTGACTGAAGCCATATATACTGCACTTATGCTTCATAATGAAGGAATATACACAGTAATTTATAAATTAATTATAGATGGCAAAATAATGTCTATAGATGTTAGTCTTATTAATGACATGGATAACAATTGTCTGAGTACACATTTGTTGTGTCAAACATGAGGATCAAACAGATCCTTTGACCTGTTTCTCAGTCTCTCTGTGGGTACCCCCTTCAAAGCAAGGAAGAAATCTGTACTTCTTGGAAAGTACAGAAGATTGTACTCCTCTCAGAAGAAATTCAGTCAATCACCCCCACACTTTGACTGGGTCACCAGGTTACAGGTGTCCTCAGCAGGTCCAGCTGGTTAATGGCCCCTCCATCAACTTCTCTCTGGGAGTTATGACCAGTGTGAAAAGGTATTGACAGAGAACAGCTTGCTCAACACAGAACATTATTTATTTATCCATAGGAACATAACAAACAGAGAGGTAAAGAGATAAAAAACCAAAAGGCACATGAAACACTATTCTGCCTAAAATTCAGTTTTGCTTTACTCTTCAGGTAAATCTAAATTCTCTCAGACAACTATCAGCACAGGGAGCACTCAGAGTTATTGCATTTTGCAACCACTGCCTTTGGCCACATTTCCTTAGTTCTCAGAGGCTTCACTTCCAGCTACTTTCAAACTGCAAAGCTCTGAGATACTTCAAACTGGGATCTCTCAACAACCATGTAACCTTGGCCAGGCTCCTAATTTTTTATTAGTGGAGGTAAACATCAAAGACACTTGGGCTGAATTAGGTGGATTCCTGCAGAGCTCCCATCTTACATAACAAAGTCTGATCTAAATCTTCAGCCACCAGCATAGCTACAAAACCCAGATACCACAGTTATAAAACAATATTTAAAAAGCATTAGGTTCTTCACATTAAAATGAAATTGATTAATCTTTTATCTACCATTTTTAAACTTTAATATATTAATCTTTAAGATAACACAGGGCCAAAAATCCAGCACTCAGCTACAGCATGCAGACATGGAACACTTTTTGTCTCATGAAATTGTTGCAAATTTTGAGTCTAAAAAAAGCCATTTATACGCCTGATATGGATCTGGAGCTAAATACAAAACAAAAAAAGTTATAAAGTTTATAGAACCTCCAGAAAAACAAAGAGTGCTGTGCAAAACAATAACAAGGGTAGTTACAATGAAATTATGTAGGGCCTCTAGCTCATTTCATATAATGAAATGTATCACTGAAATCAAGAATGTAGGTCATTACTTACAGGACAGGCAAAGCATTGATTAGGTTCACTGAGAAAGAACAGCAGAGTTAAAAGGACAATATTTAAAAGTAAAGAAGAAACTGGGGATATAAAGAATGGGGTACTACTGTTCTGTGAAAAACCTTAGTGAGAATATTACTTGGTATTTTATTCAATTAAGTTTGTGGTTTATAAAGGACACTGATAATCTAAAAAGCTGACAAAAAAAAGCCACAAGAATGAACTACTGATTAGAAAAAACAACTCTGCACTGAGACACTATGAAAACAATCAGTTCTATAAAAAGATTCAAAAATACTTAAGAATAATCTGTAAATGTATATGTGAGAGAGATTTTTGATATCTGTTGGTTACATTTAGCAAAGATAAGAAAATACCAATTAAATAGAAAATGAAGCTAAGTGAATTCTAAAAGAAATACCTCGCAAGTCATCTTTGAAATGGAGAATAATCAAACACTGGCATAATTTACATAAAATAATAAAATGCCCACTGGACTGTCAGATGCAAGCCTTCGAGTCAAGAATGTTTAGGTTTTCTAGCTGTAGTCTAATTTAACCAGATATATATAGTCTAAACTAGAAATTACAGTTTAAAATTTCATGATTAATACATCTGTCCAGAAAATCCTTCATTGTCCCTTCTGCCCTTACAATTTAACTCCCTGCATATTTTTCCACCAAACATAGTAGAGAACCTAAGTGTGACCGAAGAAAAGGGAGGATCAAGGCTTAGACTCTAGTACTGAGCAATAAAGTTTCAAGTCGTAGTCATATGTCTTCCCTAAGGAAGATAAAATATGTTCAGGAGCATCTCAGGCACTTTGGATTTAAATTTGATCCTCATTCCCACAACTGACACTTTAATTGTAAGGCCTTTCTTAGCCTCACATCTATGAGACAGCAGAGGTGCTTTGGCAGACACACAATAGCTCTTTTGTGAAAGCAGGTTCACATTCAGCAGCAGCCCTGTCCTGTTGGCTGATTGCTTCTTGCTTCTGCTCACCTTATGCTCTTCTACACATTTGTGCAACCAAGTATTAAGATGGCAATACTCCTTTTCAGTGGTTTAACATGGATAAAAGATTTTATCCTTAACTAAGTTTTTTCTAATAAAAGGAGAAAAGCATAGCTTGAAATGGAAGAAGAATATGCAGAAAGCTGCACTAAGGATGGCCACGAAGGCCAAAAGGTAGACCTGTGTAAGCAACTACTGTGCTATATTCCACGGATCCCATTCCAGTCAAGTTCACTGAGTTACTAATGGGATTCCTAGATGGGTACCAGCAGGGCTGTCCTTGCTGCCTCGGGAGCACAGTGTCAGTGACTGGGGAAGAAAGAAGCTCAACCTCATAATGTAATTGAGGCCAGCCAGAATATGATGGGTACTGGCTCTGATCCATGCCCCATGTCTGAGGAGTGATGAATCAATTATCTTCCATAGATAACTAAGCTGGTCAGTTTTGCTGAAGGAAATACAGTTTTACTAAGATGGACCATGTCCCATGGTGAGAGCATATCCCACCAGGGTGTAGCAGCCCTGTGTGCACTTCCCATGGCCAGCAGCACGGAGGAGCCTGAACCTTAGCACCATGAAGGCCTTAAACTCTAGTTCAACCAGCCTCCAGTTCTCTGGAGAGCTATGCTCAGGTCCACACAGGGCAACACTTTGTACTCCTTCCATCATGATCTCGGCAGAGTGTTACCTCCAGCCTTCTCCGGGCACCTACAGCTCTAACCCACGAAGTGACAGAGATGTTTTTCTTTACTAACCTGCAACCAGTGCCCCTTAACCTCAGCATAACCAAGCCACAGAGTTTTACTTGACTGAGGATTCAGTTTAGTCTCCTACCAACACACACCTGCGATTGAGAACCTACAGTACCCCAAGTGGTCTTCAACTGCTCCCAGAGGTCTTGCAAGTACTTGGCTTCTTTGACTAGGGTATTATTATTATAATTTTCCTTTCAATTTAGAAAGACTATTCCAAGAATAATTTTTCTGTTCAATATTTTTTAAAACATGACACAACATTTTCATTTTTAAGCAGCAATATATACCACTTAAAGACCTAGCAGCGAGAAAGCAAATTATTTTAAAAAAAAGTTTCCAGAAGCACAAACCTGAGGTAATTTTTCTGGAATAGGCTCATTCTGAAGAGCTTGAAGGGCCTTCATTGCAGCATTATGTCTAGCAGCTTGACGAGTCTTTCCTTCACCAAAAAACTCACTGTTGCCAACAGTTAACTGGACATAGAAAATTTTAGGCACTGGGCAGTGATACCTGAAAGGAAGTCATGAAAAGAAAGCAACAATACAAGTTAGGAATTTTACCCATCCATTTTATGTAAAATAGAGTAGTATTTGGGGATAAAACATTATCTTTTCTCCCAGAATAAGACCCAGCACTCAAATGCATGGGCTGTTCCTCAGCAAGACAGTTGGTAACTCTGACAGCAGTTCCTATGTGCAAACCAGCTCTTCACCTACATTTGTGGAGCTCTGCAATGAGCTCTATTATTTATCAGAGCCCAGCTCTGCTCTCTTCTTGGTTTGAGTCTTGAGAAGATGAAACCTAACGAGAATAAAAAACTCCACTGGAAGCCCTGCCTGGGAGACAACTCTTGTCCCATTAACAAGTGGCACAGAGGAAGTGACATGTGAGGTTGCTCATATGAAACCTGTCATCATAGCTCAGCTCTAAGGGTCAACAGAAGTCGGATGACAGAGAATATACCTAGCAGAAATGGATCCTCACTTTTTTTGTCCATATTTTACAGCAATGCAAAAAAGCCCAGGATTCCAGGATTCCAAAAGCATGGACAAAAGCAAGGTCCATCACAACAAAACTAGATTTACTCAAAGTACTAGATTTATTCAAATGAAGTACTACATTTTCCTTATTCCTCTTAAAGGATCCTTTTTAAAGCATGCTCTCTCCACTTTCATCTGTGGACATGGATGGTGAATTTTTTGTATTAAGACATTCTGAATTTTCCTTAATAATTGTAACCCAGTTGTTTCAACTGTAAAACAAAACAAAAAGTTTACCAGAGAGCAGCACACTTCAAACCCAAACAAGTGTGAATAAGTACTCTGGCCTCAGTGTCCCTGAACGTCATGCCTAATTCTAAAAATACATTTATATGGAAAGAGCCAAACATAACACTGGCTCCAACATGCCTCTGGCTACAGGGCCTTTGAGGAGTGAGCTAAGTTGCCTTTACAACATGTAAAAAGTGGGTATTTACTTTGCTTTCTTGTTTACAGTTTAACACACAGAGAATTATTAAGGCCTGGATGTGCATTTGCTTATGTAACATTTTCATAAAATTATATAATAACTCCTGCTGGAAAGGCTTCTGGAGGTTATCTGGTCCAATGCAGCACCCAGAATATGGTCAAGATCTGAAGTTACACTGTCTTGTTCAGTCATTGTCCAAGGTATTGTGGAGGTCTCCAAGGATGAAGATTCCACAACTTCTCTGGATGACCTGTTATAGTGCTGGACCACGCTTTCTGGAAAACTATTACAAAGTTCCTACATGCCTAATGGAATTCAAACGCTTAGCACTGAAATTGTTGCAGATTTACAGAAGAGCAGAAGTTGTCCTCCCAGTGCCAAAAATTACCAGCTTTCAGCCTTTGCCATCACAGGACTCCCTCCCAGTTTCCCAGCCCAGTCAGCACTAACTCTCCCTGTTCCTCCTTTGGTATGGCTGGGAATTCATGCTCTTGTACTTGCGGGGTCTTAGAGAAGATCCAGTTGATCTGTTACTCATTTGCTCTAGTGATGTCAGCACAGTTTGCTGACATCTTCCTGCATCTTCTTTACTTGGTAACACAAATCCTCTGACAGCACACACCTCCTGCAGACAAGACCACTATCTCTACAGCCTAGCTAGAGCTCTGGAGCCAGCTCTGACTCAAGGTCTCTGATGTACCAAGAGAGCTGCTCCAGATGGTGCTAGGAACTATGCCAGGTGGTGCATCACCAGCACTGCTGAGCACACACCCCATCCTCAGCAGTTTCTAACTCCCTTCTGCATCCACTGCTGTGCAATCTGCTGTGTCTGCCAGCTGTCTCTGGAAGCAGTGCTCTAGGCCCTGCACTTACATGTGCTTTTCCCCAGTACCTGCAGAGAGGGTGCTTGACCCTCTCTAATCAGGAGATAACTGGAAGGAAAGCTCAGTGCAGCTTTTGACCAGGAGTAGCTGACAGAGCTTACCGGCAGCTGCTAGAGCTTGCTAGAAGCCACAGCCTCCTGTAGTTATCTTTTTCCTGCAGCAACAGGTACCCTCCAGTTCCTCAAAGCGTTCCCAGGAATCTGCCCACCATCCCAGAAGATGTAGAACTGGAAATGGCTGCATGTGTTGGCTGCTGCTTAACACAAGACAAGCTGTGTCACGCAAAAGCCGTAGGCACCTTGACAGCATGTCCCACCTCATTACTTCATAATCCTCTTTAAATAGAAAGAAATGTGGTAGTGCTTTTAGCAACCACCTAAATTTAGGGAAAATAGAATATCCATCAGAAGTTCCTGTTTCCTGTTGAGTTCCTAGACCTACCTTTCTCTCCACTGCATGCAAAGGAGGAAAGCACATGAACTTAATCCACTCTATAAACTCAAATCCCACAACAGGCCTTCTCTTTTTCCCTCTACCCTCCCCACCTTTTCTTTTAAAGAGTGTTTAGGGAGCTATTTATGTGATAATAAGGAAAAATGATATTCAGCCTGTGGCTCTAGAGCCTCATGCAGCTCTTTGGCATTGCCAGAATGATTAGGCTTTTACATGGTTTTGATTAAACTTTTCTTGCTCTCCTTGGCCTCAAGCAGAGTTGTAACAGAGCACTGATAATATAAGCATTGAGAGGAAAGTGCAAAGGAACACCTGAAATCCTCAGAAAATGAACTAAATCTGTGAGGATATTGGCTTCTCTACAACAAGGAGCATGTCAAAGGAAACAACATCCTCCTCTTTTCAGTGGTGAGGACAGAGATTGTACTAACAAAAGCCTCAAAGGTAATCATAGTATTGCAGTCTGAAAGTACAGTGTGGCAATTAAACTGAGTTTTAATAATGAATGATTCTGCATCCTGAAGATGTACACTCATGTAAGGAACAAGCCCATGCAAAGGTACAATGATGTATCTGCCACTGGTCATTAACAAACCTTCCCAGTATACCATATATGAGTTATTAGAAAGGGCTGAAAGCATTAGCAATCTTTGGAATATTTATATAGAATTTGCTTTATTATTATTATGCAATAACATATCAGCACAGCATTTTCCATCACAAGTACATCTGCACGTCAGCTCTACACTCCTCAGTCCTCTGTCATTCTGTTCAGCCACAGAACTGAAAAAGTCAGGATTTCGAACAATAACACCTCACATATGGACTCATTAGGTCTCTAATGAGTCTAAAATCTTTTAAATTATCTTCATTTGAAAAATATGCATCTCCCTGCATTCTACAGGGTAGCTACAAATGCTAGGCTTTCCCCTGGAGAAAATTCTTATGTAAAAGAGATTTTCAGGTGATACTGGCACATTTCTCAGAACATAGGCTGACCAACACAGCCAAATGACAGAAGACTGTAAGACCAGAAGACAAAAAACAGGTATGTGAAATGATATATTCAATAGGAAGGAAATGAAGTGTGATAACAGATAATACACAATCAGTCACATATAACCTATAAAAACAAGCTCATTTTCATCTGGCTCTTCTAGACATTTGAGATTCTTAAAAAGATCCTTCAAATAAGAGGTCTGGAAAGCAGGTTCCCTTTAGTCCCTCTAAGTTCTCAGCATCAGAAATCTACTTTTTAGCTAATACCACTAGAATAGTCAACCTGAAAAAGGATATTTGCTCTATGACTGTGACCTTGAATGTCAAGTTTCAGCAATGAGTAAATATTTACAACTAGTTATAAACCCCTAAAAATAGGGGTTCATAACAGAAATGCTGACAGACTTTAACTAAGTTGGTGTGAGTGGGCGCCACTATAATTAAATAAATCACCAAGGTCTGTTGACAATTAGAAAACTCATTTTGGTTTGCCACAGAGACAAACAAAAATTCTGTTCATTATAATTTTACTGGAATATGATGTCATAACATGTAAGCATACTGAAACAATCTGCTGCTTTTCCAGCCAAAATATTAATTGCATACTAAGGAGCCCTTGGGGCCTCTTCCTTTTTGGCCATCAAATCCACACACACAAAGACAAATAAAGTATTAGTACATACGTTATGTGTTCATACTACATTTCCTGCATTTCTCTGGATTCCTCAATGGCATAAATGTTTTTGATAAATATTGTTACTTTCTTCTTAGAAGGGGAAAAAAAGCAAGTGCAAGATGCAGCTCACAGAAACCAGGAAGTTTATTTAGATTTAGCCTCATGTTAAAAAGTCAGTGAGATTTTCTCTAAATTCTAATAGTCAATGAAGTAAAAAAGAACAAATAAACCCAGTTACTTCCCTCCTAGACAAGTGTTATAGGAAGCATTACCCTATTCCCATTTCATAATGCAAAGTGAAGAGGAACTGGGACCATAATTTACTGGCCACGACAAAGGCCACTAAAATATGAGCTACAACACAGTATGGGAAAGTCATTCTTCAGATGCCAGCTCTGTGCTGAAAGGGTCATTCTCTGCACTTTTTCTATCTGGCTCCTTTTCCATGTGAAGTCAATCAAGCTGGCAGCCCTGCTGGCACTGTTTAATCAGGAAAATGCTGTGAGCTCTGTGAGTGGAGGGATAGAGAGCCACAGACCATGCAGGGGAGTAGGAAACAGCATTTTCTGTGAACAACTTTTTCTCGGTTACATTTGAAATTTCTCTAGGGGAGCAAGTTGCTTAGTGCAGCTGTTCCCTGGCTATGTCCTATTTTCTGAAGCAGTCCATTAGCCACGTGCATTTCTTACAGATGTGAGTTCTATGTTTTGAAGAAGGAAACATCCAGTATAGTCACTTTTGTCTTCACACAGTGAACCTTCTGGTTCTTTCAGCAGATACACAACAACACCTGGGAACAAAGAGGCTCTCTTTTCCAAGTACTCCTTCTGAGAACTACAGCCCATTATTCTTGAACTGTGTCTACTACAGGCTAGGCTGCCTGATCAAGCGGAACCTATAGACGAAGACTTGTTGATCCAGTTCCAGAAAGGATCGCACTTGCAGGCTCTCGTCCTGCTGGGGGACTTCAACCACCCTGACATGTGCTGGGAAAGTAGCAGGGTGAGCTGTAGGCAATCCAGGAGATTCCTGGAACGCATGGAGGATAACTTCTTAACCAGTCTGGTTAAACAAAGAACTTAGGGTCAAAAAGAGAACCTATAATCTCTAGAGAGAGAGTCTATAACCTCTAGAGGGAGGTAACTTGGGCGGACTGTAAGGATGTCGCAAGGTCATGTAGTGAGAAGATTAGAATGGCCAAAGCCCAAGTAGAACTTGATTTGGCCGCTATAGTTTAAGACAACAAAAAACGTTTCTATAAATACGTTGGCAGCAAAAGGAGGGTCTTCATCATTTGTTAAATGCAGAGGGTAGTGACAGGGGATGACAAAAAGGCAGAGATATTTAATGTCTTCTTTGCCTCGGTCTTTAATATCAAGACCAGCTGTCCTCAGAATACCCAGGTCCCAGTGCTGGAAGTTGGTGATGGGGAGCTGAGTGAAGTCCCCACGAACCAGGAGGAGATGGTTAGTGACCTGCTATGCCAATTAAACACTCACAAGTCTATGGGCCCAGATGGGATCTACCCCAGTGTAATGAGGGAACTGGTGAAAGAACTTGCCAAACCACTCTCAATAATCTAAAAGCAGTCCTGGTCAACTGATGAAATTCCAGCTGACTGGAAATCAGCAAATGTAACATCCATCTACAAGAAGGGTTGGAAGGATGATCTGGGGAACAACGGGCCTGTCAGTCTGACCTCGGTTCCAGGCAAGGTTATCATCCGGAGTGCCATTGCATGGCACATGCAGGACAACCAGAGGATCAAGCCCAGCCAAAATGGATTTACAAAAAGAAAGCCCTGCTTGACCAGCCTGATCTCCTTCTATGACAAAGTGACTCGCTTAGTAGATGAGAGAAAGGCTGTATGTCGTCTACCTGGACTTCAATAAAGACTTTGACACTATTTCCCCCACCATCCTCCTAGAAAAACTGACTGCTTGCAGCTTGGGTGGCTGGACTCTTCGATGGTTAACACCTGGCTGGATGGCTGGGCCCAGAGAGCTGTGGTGAATGGGGCTAAATCCAGTTGGCAGCCAGTTGTTAGTGGTGTTCCCCAAGGCTCAGTTTTGGGGCTGGTCCTGTTTAACCTCTTTACTGATGATCTGGATGTAGGGATTGAGTGCAGTAAATCTGCCAGCGACACTAAGTTGGGTGTGGGTGTTGATCTGTTTGAGGGTAGGAAGGCTCTGCAGACAGACCTGGACAGACAATCAATGGGCTAAGGACGACTGCATGAGGTTCAACAAGGCAAAGTGTCGAGTCCTGCACTTGGGTCACAACAACCCCATGCAGCACTACAGGCTAGGGAAGGAGCTGTTCAGCAGAAAGGGACTTGGGGGTGCTGGTTGACAGCTGGCTGAATATGAGCCAGCAGTATGTCCAGGTGGCCAAGAAGGCCAACGGCATCTTGGCCTGTATCAAGAATAGTGTAGCCAGCAGGACAAGGGAACCCACCTGTACTCAGCATTGGTGAAGCCATACCCCAAGTACTGTGTTCAGTTTAGGGTGCCTCACTTTGAGGTGCTGGAGCGATGTCCAGTGAAGCACAACAAGGCTCATTAAAGGTCTAGAAAATGTGTCTCACGAGGAACAGCCAAGGGAGATGGGTTTGTTTAGTCTTGAGAAGAGGAAATGGCTTTAAGCTGAGACAGGGGAGATTCAGATTAGATATTGCAAAAAA
Source organism: Gymnorhina tibicen (assembly GCA_013399875.1). NCBI lineage: Eukaryota > Metazoa > Chordata > Aves > Passeriformes > Artamidae > Gymnorhina > Gymnorhina tibicen. Next base: position 1,451,099 of record VXAZ01004224.1, on the reverse strand, counting down.
AATTTTCATGATCAGGGTGGTCAGGCACTGGAATAGGTTGCCCAGGGAGGCGGTGGAGTCACCATCCCTGGAGCTGTTTAAGAGGCAAATGGATCTGGCGCTGGATGCTGTGCTTTAGTGGTGTTGGTGTTGCAGTAACAGTGCTGCACTGATAGTTATACTTGAAGATCTTAAAGGTTTCTTCCAGCCTTGATGATTCTACTCTATGATTCCTGAGCCAGGTAATAGGGTCACCAGAGAGGATGTGATACTTGATACTAGATCTGGTGGTCACCAATGCAAGCAAGCTAATCAGGGACATAAGACTGGAGGCAGCCTGAGCTACAGTGATCATGCCTTGGTGGAGTTCCATTTCTGAGGGATATGGGTCAGGTAAAGTGTAAAATTAGGTTCCTGAACCTTAGGAAAGCAAACTTTCAGCTCTTCAAGGAGATAGTAAATAGGGTCCCCTGGGAGACTGCCCTCAGGGACAAGAGAGCAGAACAGAGCTGGCAGATCTTTAGTGAAGCCTTCCATAGAGCACAAAAGCTAGTAATTCCCAGGAGCAAGAAATTGGTCAAGGAAAGCAAGAGACCAGCATGGCTGAGTAAGGAACTGCTGGTCACACTAAAGGGAAAGAAGCAAATGCAGAGGCAAGGAAACAGGGACAGGTAACCTGGGAAGAGTATATAGATGGAAGTATAGTTGTGTAGGGATGGGGTGAGGAAGGCCAAGGTGAAGCTGGAACTGAACCTGGCAAGGGATGTAAAGAATAACAAGAAAGGCATCTACAAGTATGTTAACCAGAAAAGGAAGGTCAAAGAATGTGTTCCCTGCTGAAAAACAATGCTGATAACAACAGATGAGGAGAAGGTTGAGGCACTGGACAACTTTTTTTGCCAGTTTTCAATGGCAACCTCTCTTCTCACACCACCAAAGTCCCTCCTATTGTAAGTAAAGGTCAGGTTCATGACCACTTGAGGAACCTGAATATAAACAAGTCTCTGGGACCTAATGGGCTACAACACAGAGTATCGAGGGGAATTAGAGGATTTAGTTGCCAAGCCACTCTCCATGATATTTGAAAAGTAATGGCAGTCAGATGAAGTCCCAGGTGACTGGTAAAGGGAAACACNAATGGCAACCTCTCTTCTCACACCACCAAAGTCCCTCCTATTGTAAGTAAAGGTCAGGTTCATGACCACTTGAGGAACCTGAATATAAACAAGTCTCTGGGACCTAATGGGCTACAACACAGAGTATCGAGGGGAATTAGAGGATTTAGTTGCCAAGCCACTCTCCATGATATTTGAAAAGTAATGGCAGTCAGATGAAGTCCCAGGTGACTGGTAAAGGGAAACACTGTACCTATCTTAAAGAAGGGTAGAAAGGAGGACCCTGGGAACAACTTGTCTGTCAGCCTCACCTCTGTGCCTGGGAAGATCATGGAACAGATCCTCCTAGAAGCTGTGCTAAGGCACAGGGAGGACAGGGAGGTGATTTGGGACAGCCAGCAAGGCTTCACTAAAGGCAAGTCCTGTCTGACCAACCTAGTGGCTTTCTACAATGGAGTGACAAAGGAAAAGGCTACAGAAGTAATTTATCTGGACTTCTGTAGAACCTTTGACACGGTCCTGCGCAACATACGTCTCTCTAAACTGGAAAGAGCTGGACTTGATTAATGGACTGTTAGATGGATAAGAAAGTGTTTGGACAGTTGCATCCAGAATGTAGCAGTTAGTGTCTCAGTCCTGATGGACATCAGTGACAAGTGGTGTCCCTCAGGAATCTGTGTTGGGACCAGTGTTATTTAATGTCTACATTAATAACATAGAGAAAGGGATCAAGTGCACCTTCAGCAAATTTGCACATGACACCAAGCTGAGTGGGGAGGTTGTCACACCTGAGGGATGGGATGCCATCCAGAGGGACCTGGACAAGCCTGTGAAATGGGCCCATGGGAATCTCATGAGGTTTAACAAGACCCAGTGCAAAGTGCTGCACCTGGATCGGGGCAAGCCCCAGTATCAACACAGGCTGGGGAATGAACAGATTGAAAGCAGCTCTGCTGAGAAGGACTTGCGGGGGCTGGTGGGTGAGAGGCTGGACATAAGTGGGAAATTCTTTCCTGTGAGGTTTGTGAGGCACTGGAACAGGTTGCCCAGAGAAGTTGTGGATGTCCATCCCTGGAAGTTCAAGGCCAGGTTGGATGGACCAACCTGGTCTAGTGGAAGGTGTTCCTGCCCATGGCAGGGAGTTGGAACAAGATGATCTTTGAGATCCCTTCAAACCCAAACCGTTCTATGATTCTATGATGAGTCAGTTTGTCTGTTCTCTTCTAGATTACTTTCACATCCTCCAAAAACATTCTTAATGTAAAGTGAGCGAGACATTCTTAATGTAAAGGGAGCAAGGCACACATTGTGTATCAGTTTTAGCCACAGACATCCCTTATTTGAATGCTGACCTCCTCCCAGCTACATAGATGAGAATTAAAAAAAGAAAAATCATGTATACTTGTCCCAGACTATTCTTCATTCAAAAGATGTTGTTAAATTATAAGTCAAATCTTTAAAAACTTTAAATGAATTTAATTAATTCTGAATTGTTCCATATTTTTTCTCTATTTAGTATTTGCTATGGTCATTTATGAAAGCAATTTTGACCTAGTTGTAGAAAATCCCTAAGCAAAAGAATGTTTAACTGACTATGTAAGAATTGTTAAGAATAACCATGTGATGGAAATATATTAACAGAAAGAGATTCAGAAGCATCTGTTAATTTTTTTTTTTAAATAGTCATAAAACACAGCAAAGATGCTTCCCATTTTAAGACATAGAAACCCCAAAGCTTCTCTATTTCAAATGCAAGAATGCAAGAAAATCCTGCATTAAGCAGTCAAGATCCATGAGTTGCAGGCAACTGCATAATGTAATCCTCTTTATCTGTTAAGGTCTATTAGAAAACAAATGAGATTACTTGCTTCTGCTGGGAGGATGATCTAGAAGCTGAGTTGATACTTAGGAATCTCCTAATGTTCAGCTTTGCTATACTTTTACATACGTTATTTTGTTTTGTGTCAGTATTATCCTGTAACTTATACAGCTTGTTTATTTTTTTGTTGTTTATCCTCCAAGGTGAGCTTTCCCACTTCCTATCAGCCTTTGCTTTGAAAGGCAACAAGTTAAAGTATTTCAGAACTCTTCTGTATAAAAGGCTACCCAGAGTCTTGATAATCCTTCCAGCCCTTCCCCATACTTGCTCCTGTTCTTAAATAAAAAAGCCAAGAATGGTAGACAATATACCATATAAAAAGCTAACAGTGTTCTGTATAATAGCAATATTTATATATCTATACCAGAAATATCTTGCTCAACGCGTCTTAAAAATCACATTTGCCTCTCCACTAATTCAACCACATTAGTTCTTCTCAGTTTATCTTGCAAATACTTAATAATATAACACTTCTGTTCTGTGATTTCTAACTGAATAACCCTCAGGTGACAACAGAGTTAGTACTACTAGTGCTTACGTTATTAATCTTACATTTTAGACTGGAAAGTCTAGTCTCATTGCATTTCTAATATGTCAGTCCTCTCTATCACCCAAGTCTTCCTGCCTATCTTGACCTTCCTATGTATCAATAATGCCTTCTACATCTCATGACCATTTTCCAACTTCTTGTGCAAACCTCTGTAACTAAAATAACTTAAAAGGCTGATTCTAAAACTGGAAGAACTGTTCTTAATAATCTTCCTCCTAGTTTGACTTTTAATACTGCTGATTATTTTTCTTTTCCTTTCCCACCCTGTATTTCTTACACAAATCCCCTTCTCCCTCAGTTTAATGAAAACATTATCCTTATCTAATGCTATAAAATGCTTAACTGAATCCCACAAATATAAGATTTACTTTAGTCTCTTTACCTAAAAAATGAGTTGGCACATAACATGTAAGGTTAACACATTAGTCATACACAATCTACCTTTAGTACACAGTAATTTCATGCTGAGTTTTATACCTTTTTGTCTGTCTTTATTTATACTTTCTTTTAAGCTTTGTTATGAGTCTGGGAATTTTTCATGAAGCTAATGATAATTCCCTTTTCTATTTTTTTTCTTTTCCTGAGCTAGAGGCTATGTAGTTCCTTCAAGCAGTATGAGTAACTTAGTTAAAAAAAAAAAAATTGACTCATGTTTCCACGATCACAATATCGAAACATTCCTGAGTGAAAAACAAGAGGGAGGAGGATTCAGTTTCACATAACATTATCTAATGTGGAATCTTCCCAGCAGAATTTGTGATGACAAGACGATAATATTGCCACATCACTGTTTCTCTGAATTCCAAGTTGCTAAATACAGACGTTTGACTGAAATAAATATTTCAATATTTAATCTCTGCATTTACCACTACTTTGTTTACCATTAATAGTAAATACGTACAACAAGAAGTAAAAAAACTGTTGCTTATCACAAGTAATTAGAAGAAACCAACAGAAAGCTACAGACATTTTAAGTTAAGGACTGTGAACCGTCATGGATTAAGCTCACAAGTAATAGAGCAGACATACTGAACTTGCTATGTAGCACTAGTTTCAGAGAGATGCTTCCATGAACAGTAAGTTCAGGTCTCTGCTTCCACTTTTATTGCTCTCTCTCCCTCAATCTAAACCCTTGAAGTTAAGATGAAGAACTTGTCAAAGTTCCAGAAGGGTCTCCAAACTAGCCCAAATACTTTCTCTTAAAAACGAAGAGAAACTAGCGCAAGAGATATGTAAAGGAAAAAAAAAAAGGCTTAGAAGAAGTAATAGGGAAAAACCCGGGGGAAAAAAGAACCTCCCAAAGTACTGTATACTGAAGACTAAGGTAGAAAAAACAAGTGAAAAACAACAAACAGAATCAAGAAGAGAACAGAGAAAAAAATGTTATGCACCTCTGAAGAAGTATTTTTACCTATCAACTGAATAACTAAGTAATGAAAATGGTCAACAAAACTTCAACATATTCTTAAATGTAAAAAGAGCATAAATAATATAGCAACATAACAAGGGGCCTCCACAGTTAAAGACATTGGAAAATGTCAAGTGGACAGTGCTGAATGGAGATGGGGGCCAAGGGAAGGAAAAAATAAATACAAGGAAAAAGAAAAGGTTCTTTTCTGTGACACAAAACCAAGTACAATAAGAATAAAAGGGAGAAACAATGAAGCTGTGATGTACGCTGTATACTTTAGAGGTTAAAGCAGACATCCAGAAGACAAACATCTCAAAGTCCTATCTACTTCAGCTCATAAAATTTCCCATGAACTATATTACTCACTAATCTTTACAAGCATGCAGAGTGCTTACTGAGAATGCTGTCTAAATAGCCATTACAGTAAAAGAATATAAACAATGTTGCATATCTGACTACAGTATCATTTTCTTTTTACATAAGAAACTCATGTCAAAAAAAAAGAAAGAATGTCATTTGCCAGCCTAGACACTAAGTAAATGAGAGAATGAAGTATCTCACTTATTTTATTTTAACATATATTTATACCTGTAATGTAATACTAGTAAAAGTGTTACTAACAAAATCATCTCAGGGCTAGGACATCGTAGTCCCTAATTAACCTGCAAGTCCACAGAGGAAGAAGGCCCAGGAAAACTCACAGAGTGATTCTCACCATCCAAATTAACTTAAATTCAATTAATTAGTGTGTACTGTTCTAGATTCTTTTCCCACTTTGAGGAATGTAAACATACAGGCATTAAGTTGCATTATCATGAGTAAGAAATTTAAGCTATCACTTTAAAATTGGAAATTAAGGGATTGAAAGTAAGAACAAGCTGAAAAATCACACTTAATTCTGATTTAATAAGCCACCCCTCAGCAGATGAGTGCAGTTAATTGAGGATGCACACTCCCCTATCTTGCTAGTTATCAGCTCTGCAACCTCTAAAAATGGCCATGCATGGCCAGCTAAAGCTTCTATCCAGAAATCTTCTCATCTGTGCCATCAGACTTGCAAAGAAAAGAAAAGAGAGAGAGAGAGCTTGGTCAATTGCAAAGCAAGACCATTTTATGTTGGCCTGAACAACATATCAGGATGCTGACAAAAAAGTGGATGGGCTTAAGAAGGAAGCTTTATCTACACCTGCAAGGGGGAAGGAAGGTGTCTGTTAATCTGTCATGGAGAAGTTTGTAAAGGGCCAAAAGGTCAGAAACCAAAAAGGATTGGTGAAGCCTTTTAGTGCTTTGACTCCACTCTACTCAAAAGCAGAAAAAGAGCAGATTTCCTAGGGAAGCAGCTATAATACTCTTTAATATTCTTTTTTATTCTTTAATATTCTTTTTCAAACTTTAATGGGCATAATGGATTTACACCAATGACTGACAAGTAAAGAGCAATTCATTGCTAATAAAAATGCGTAAGTAATACAATGAGACTGCCATAGTAAAGGTCACCAAAGCACAGTGACTTATCTCAGTTGGTCCAGTGAATATAATTTAGTACTGAATATTAACAAAGAAAAAATTTTAGATCATGCTAGATCCGTACACTAAGATACAAGATTGCAAACTTTCTAAAAGGTAGGAAATGTAAGAAATGTTTATAAGATGGGGTGGAATTGTATTCTAGAAAACAGGGACTCAAAAAAGCCTTGAAGGAAAGAGATACCAAGGACTGTTAAAATGGAATCACAGAACTATTTAGGTTGCAAAAGACCTCTAAGCAAATTGACTCCAACCATTAACCCAGCATGAACGAGTCCACTACTAAACCATATCATTAAGTGCCACGTCTACATGTCTTTTAAACACCTCCTGTAGTGGTGACTGAAGCACTTCCCTGGACAGCCTGTTCTACTGCTTGACAACCCTTTTGGTAAAGAAATTCTTCCTAATATGTGAAATGGTTATTACAACCTTTGACTTAGTAAGGTTAACATAGAGATTACCTTTACTGAAGGGAAGCAAGGCTCTGCTGCTGATGTCCACCTCCTTAAGAATTCTCATTTCTGTTTCCCTGACACTAGTGTCAGACTTGAATCTAAATCAATAAGGTGATTAAACTCCACATTCTCCTCTGTCATGGAACAGAACCTCTATGCTAAGAGTTTGGGGCTGGGTTTTGTCCAGAGATGATTTCCCTTTTAATCACAACAATGAGGGATTCAACCCCATTTTAGTAAAACATATAATCCAAACAAATTATGGTGCCAAAGTACCCGATGAGTACCTGTGAGTGCAGCTATTCTTTCTGTGACAGTAAAAACCAACTTAAACTGGCATTCTTCTTTAAAATATCCTATGAAGACAAGCAGAACTTTGGAAGATCCTGTGAATTAGCATGTCAGAAGAGATGTTAACTGTACTTTCTTTCACAGCACACAAGCACCCACCAAAATCAATATTATAGACAAGATGTGAAGAGAAACTATAACACAGTGGTGGCTCATGTAAAGGTCTGCATTCAGACTGCATATATTCTGTTAAAAAAGAATCTCGAAAACCTTTCTTCAGAATATTTAATCCTTTTTTACTCTGTAGCAGAACTTTCAGTTTGAAAGTGACAAAGACCTTGTAAGGATAGAGTAAAATTCCAGTCAGATCTTAAAGAGTTACAAGCTGTTGAAAAAATTAGCCACTAACCTTCTTTCTGCTTGCTTCCCTCAGGAAAATTATGGCAACCTCTCAAAGTAAAGTTTCAGCTCTAACAGCAGTTCACCTCTGTCATTACCAAAACAAGCAGGCAAAGGAAAGAGAACACATTTACTGGTAACCAATATTCAGGTTCTGGACACAGCAGAAAGGCCATAACAAGAAAGGAGGACACACAGGCTTGTTTCCATTGAACCCACTATCTCACAGGTGTCCCAGCTGAAATACTCTTAGTTCAGCAGAAGTACAGGAAAAAGATAAGGGTAAATAAAAAGCTAATTGTGTGGAAAGAACAAAACACACCCAAAATATTCCTGTTCCTGGAGGAGCATTCTGAATCAGTGCTTGTTTTCATACATACCAACAAGACTAGTCTTCTGTCCATATCCTGAAAGTAAAGCTGGCTGTGCTAAAGGCAGGGCTAGAGAAAGAACACCCAGTGAGTTGCAAAGCCAACAGACTGAAGCGATTCACAAGGTGCTGGGGCAGGCTGTTGGCTCTGAAGGTCTTTGGATCAGAAGGATTACAGGAAGTCTCTCACGTGGAAGGGCAGTGTTGAAATACAGACATTAAGAAACCAAAGATAAGGATTGTATTACACCTCTTTATGTTTTCAGCTTCAGTGAGAACACGAAAAATCACATATGAAACTTGGAGAGACACATCTGGAGTCAGATGCACTTCCTCCAGAGCAGAGAAAGATCTGAGGAAGTTAAAAACCTAAAGACAAGAACACTGTCCACTGAAGAAGCTTCAAGAGAAATAATCAAAACATGAGTTAAGGACCACAGAAGGCAAGGGCAGTCCTCTTTGCAGACAGAGCAAGAAAGGAAGTGGTCTGGAAAGGTCACTATATCCTGAAAGAAAATGAATAAAAATATTAATTAGGAAAAGATTGAAGCATTAGGGCTTAGGAGGTCCTCCACAAATAGGGCCAAGAGGTCAATGACAAAACTACTTCATCTTGAGTAAAGACTGTTTAGAATGCTGCAATACTGTAAAATGTCATGCCTGATGCATCACATTTTAGGCACGAGGAGTGACAAAGCATCTAGATGCTCTACAATTAAGGCTAAAAAGATTTTAATGATACCAGGTAAGTGTATTGACTTGGAGAATGAAGAGACACTGCAGTTGGAATACTAACATCAAACCTTGCTCTCCATTCTGTCAGCTTGATTTTTAGCCTACATAACATTATTTTAACAGCTGTCAGTGTAATATTGTAAATACACTTAAGAGTATATGTGTTATTGATCCCTCATAGGTTAAATGTACCCATTAATGCAGTGGATGGTAGTGACAGGATGCATTTGTCGGAAGGATTATATGCACACTCTGCCAGGACACGTCACCCAACACCGTTTGGTGTGGATTGTGCAAATTCATGCTAACAGGGTGAGGTAACTGCAGAAAAATCAATCTTGGACAGAATTTAGTGGAGTCTATAGATTCCATAGCAGAATCTGGGTTTTCTGATCCCAGATATTCTACGTTTTTTAAGATTTAAAACACTGCAATTAAATATTAGCTGCCCAAAAATTTACTGCGGGAATTAATATCCTCTGCCATTTAAGGAATCTTATTTTGTTTTAAGCCAACCATACTAATCACTATTGTCTAAACTGATAGCTACTGGCAATGGCAAAGCTCATCACCTGCAAGCTCCCTTGCCACTGTTCTTTTGGGAAAACTATCTTAAGACAAACAGATGTTTCTGCTGTTTTAAACCAACAGGAAATGGACTGACTTTCTCCCTTTTCCTTTCCTAGAAACAGATACTAGCAAAGAAAAATCTTAGCACAGCTGTACTCAACACTTTTCTTGTAACAATACGTCTGTGTGGGAGGCAGGCAACTAGTGGGAACAAACAGTCAGGGAAGTGAAATGTAGCATGCAGAAGATGAACAGAAAGAATTAATTTTAAAGTCTGTGACTGGATTATTACACCATAATGCCAACACACTAGCAGGGGAAATAAAAGGGTAATGTACAAGACGGAGCTTTAAGATATGATCTGAATCCTGTCTCAACTGGTAATGTACACAACTGAATCAAGTATCAGCTGGCAATCTCAGTCCCTTCCAAGCAAAGAGATGTTCAAATCATCGGAAAGCTTCATTAGTATGAACAGACTGCAGGTTTAGTGGCCAAGTTGCAGCCTTATCTTTAGGAAATGTCTTTAGGTCAGGCCTGAGGCATGAATTAATATGATGAAATGCAGAATTCATGCTTTGTGCAGATAAACCAAACACTTAATTGTCACTGCTGGCAAACCGGCATCCTTTACGCGCACCAGATTTACATAAAAAAGGAAAGCTGCCATTAAAGCTACTGCATTAGAGCCTCAATTATTATAGGACAAGAAAACTTGAAGAAAATGATGAGACAAAGCCTTGCAGAAAACCTGGTTTTAATTGATTTATGCTGGAATTATGAGATTTTAAAGTCATGAAAAGCTTCAGAATAGAAAAAGGCAACTTTTTTTGAGAGTGCTTTTGCTGAGAAATTCTTGCACAAATTCATGCTGCCATCTAATGGTCTAAATCAGCCATTTCCAGCTGAACAGTTAAATTGCTAATCTGATCACTTGCATTATTCTTTGGACTATTCTTTATTTCCCTAAGTTTTAATTCTTTGAAATTGATATTTGTTGTTCAGAATGAAATAGTAGCATATTTAAGGAGATACAACCTATTCTAACCAAACTCTTAATTTCTATTTCCAAGTAGTTTTTAATATTTCTTCCAAGTTTCTTTTCCCAAACTACTGGGAGGAGTGCGAGGAATGCAGAAAGGAGTTTTTGCAAAGTCAGTCAGTGAACATTTTTTATCATCACACTTCTCAATCCTTAAAATGCAAATTCTAAGGACAGAATTTTGCAACACTGATTGGAAATGCAGGCAAAGCACCTCTAACTCCAGCCTTTTTAGGGGAGAAATGTTGTACCCTATAGCTCAGGTCTGAAGCTGACAACCGTAGCAGAGTAAAAATCCCAGTGGCACCCCACACTGCTCCCCCACAAACCAAGGGGTTTGTTTGCTGTAATCGGTCCAACACAACAGGCTCCAGAACTGAGGGTTCACTTCACTTGGGGAGCAAGGGCACTGGTCTCCACAGCCAAACAGCTTCTTGCAGCAAAACACTACTTTATTCAATCAAAAGCATTTCAGTACTTGCATGCCTGCCTCTCCTCACAACTGCTGTTACCCAGATATCTCCCTAAAGAGTTTGTTCTTTTAATACTTTTCTCTCCCTCTTCTCCCTGGAGAGAGATTTTTGTCTTTTTTTCAGCCCTTCCACTGCGACAGTCAAATGACTCCCACTATAGCATTCATAAAATTATTTCAAATCAACATTCTTAGGATTATTTCTCAGAGCAGGATTCAGCTCTAGATTCAGATGCCTAAGTTTAGGTATTTAGTAAATGTGTAGAAACAAAGTTGCTATAAAAGTGAAGCTCTGGAGAGATCGATACAAAACAGAGACAACCTAGTTTAAGGCATGACAAACAGCATTCTAGACTAGGAATTGTTCTGACTAATTCTTCCACTGGTTATAAAGGGAGACTGAGTTTCTAATGCACAGGCAGAGACTATTTGAAAGGCATCTGAGCTTGGATCCGAATCCCACCAGCACTGTAAAGAACTGCACCTAGCTGCCTAAACACAAACACACAGTACAATTTGACATGAAGTCATGTACCTAAAACATCCACATGATGTGACACAGGACCGATCCATGAAACAGACAAGTTTCTCACAAATAGCTGGAGTCCTGGTGGATTATATGAAATGGTATGATGACTGAACATCGCTTTTAGGGATTCATTCAATTGCCTAAACTTAGCTACACAGGGCCATTTGAAATGCTCTAGGGTATCTTGCCTGACCTTCCACTGCCACTCTAGTAAAGGTCTCCTCTAGGTCTTCTGCCAAATCCACTGGTCCCATGTGGATGTCTCACACACCCTACAATGTCTCAAGTGGCACTAGAGGCCTATGTTTAGGCAACTTAGTGTCCCACATCTGCCACAGTATATGTGCTTGGGAAAAAAATCTGCTTTACACACAGCTGTGCATAAAATCCTCCACTGTTGCAGCAAGCCCCAACATAAAGCCTCAATAATGGGAATTTAGCAACAGATATTAGGCTAATCGTGTGCCTAGAGTAACAAAAACACTCCATGGAGTAATCTGAATTTTACATTTTCCAGGCTGTTGGCCGATCTAATCAATACGAGATCGAAGTCCTTCAGATCCAACAACCTTTTACATTATGCACTGGAATATTTGTGCCTCAAACGGATGACACTCTCCATGCAGAGAGCAGTCTTCTACTAGAAGGTAAACAGGGTGGTCAGAAACACAGAAGAACATCTAAAGGTCAGGAAAATTTCAGACTTCTTTCTCTAAATTAGATAACTGGGTTGTATAACTGTAGGTGTAGTTTTGGAGATGGTAATATCAATCGATTTTTACATTGTCTCCTGCATTGCAACCCACGCACTTCAAAATTTGGCTTCTGCAGCTGTTCCTCTGGCTAGATTTCCCTTTTTTTCCCCTCACAGGACTATGTAACTTTTGTGAAACAAATGAAGTTGGGTGAGGATTTAGACTGCATTACTAAGTACTCATGTCAAGTAACACTTCTCTCAAATCTTTTCCCTTTGATGCACATATTAAACCTTTAAGTCAGCATTCATTAAAGAAACAAACTTTTCATTTTATTCCATTCTTTCACCATACAATCTTTTATTAATACAACTTGACAATTTTAGTAATTCATCCAATAATCACACAGTCTATTCTCTCTTTGATCATTAGATTGGATAACACGTTAGTCCACTATGAAGCTAGCAGCTGCAGATGTAGTTGGCCAAAGACCAGCCCTCAAGCTTTCTTTTATTATCCCTCATTTTTAAAGTGCTTGTTCAGTATTCAGGCACTGCTCCTCAAGGCTGATATACATCACTTCAGGAGCAAAGAAGTCTAAGCAAACATTTCCATGCAGCGACTGAGTACCCAGCAGGGGAGCAGGCTACCTGGCAGGTAGGAACTAATTGCCCAGGTAAGGTGATGCCCTGTGCTTTGTGGCCAGGCAGCATAGCTGTCTCCACAAGAGGCAAGAATATGCTGCTGCTTTATTTTTCTGAATTTGGTCTTGCAAACGGCACTGTAAAGAAGCATTCATTAAAATCAAAGAAAAATGTGCTCAGAATGGTAGAGCCATGAAAAAAGAGAAAAGGAGGAGTGGTTTGTGTACTCGCCCATGCCCAGAGGAGAAAGGGGATAGTCTTCCCCTTAGCCTGTAGTATACAACATATATACAGGAAGAAGCAACCATACACAAGACTAAGATGAAGGCTCAGTGCAGCAGAAACTGTCCAAGTGCACAGAAGCTGTAGTTTATCCTAGGGACCACCACTTGCGTGACATGCTTGCAGAGCTATCACACCATCCAAATTCCTTAAAACCAAGCAAGAAACTGCTTTAATTACTTTATTTCCGTTCTTTAGCTTGTCATTGTTTTGTAATCCCTTTGTTCCTATATTTCACAAGTGTTTTTAATTTTGAAACCTCTTTTTTTTTAAATACAGATTTTTCAAACTCGCTAGATTGTGGTTAGACACATATTAAGGAATTTTATATATTAAGAAAACAACTTCTGAATTCTCCCAAAACACAAGGGTTGGGTTTTATGATCTCTTTAACACTGCTTTCCAAACTAAAACATCAAAAGCTGCTGTTGAGTTTCTAGTGGTTTTATTTCTTGGCTGAAAACTCTTAGTTTAGGTAAGTCTGTAAGATATAATTTGTTCTGTCACTTACAGACATTCTATAATTGGAAGTACTGCAGGACAATTAAACTTCAGGAATTACTCTCTCCAATCCTAACCAAAGAAAAAAATGTAAAATAAAACAAACCAGCATTCAATGGTAACAAGGCAAGTTGGACAACCCTGTAGTCAGAATTCATGCCTTATTTTATTGTTTAACTGCTCTAATTTAAACAGCCATGTTTTTAATTCTTTTTTATATGGTTTAAGCCAATTGCATTTAAGCCAGAGATGCGAGGGAGTACGGGTTCTAGCATTGGCTAGAGATATGAGAGTACGCACATGTTTTATCCTCAGCTCTGGCAGTACTTCTCAAACCTGACCCGCCGTCTCAAGGCTTGGCCTGTGCTGAGTAGCGTGCCAGTTCTCCCAACTCGTGCCAACTGCTGTGCTGACAAACACGCAAGCTACATCAGTTAGCAACCCAGCCCTGGAAGTATCACCACCTCCTTCCCCAGAGTCAGCCTGTAAAACTCTTAGATAAAAGAAGACACAAAAAATGCAGTGTTCACCAATTTTAGCCTTTCTGTAACATACAGTGTTTGAACTGAAAGGTCTTCATGTGCCTTTGTTGCAAAAGTGCTTGAAACTCCAACCTGTGAGCCTTTAAATCAGTTGTATATAACCAACAAATTTTGAGTGCCAAGAGTATTTTCCTCTATTATAATCTCTCTTAGGAATATAGAAACCTTTGTTAAACAAGAACTGGTCTAACATGGCTGGATTCAGGGTTGACAACTTTTTTAAAAGCTCTGTCTTATCACAGGCCATCAAACTTTCTTCTACCAAACTTGCATGGATTTTACTTCAAGAAAGAAAATCCAGAGAGGACTCCAAGTTCTTATCTACACTGTGAAATGAACTGCAGCATACAGATACCCAAACTACCAGAGACCTAAGCTGGTAACTTCCCACGATTCAGCTCAGAATCACACAGACTTTTATCAGCCTGCCACGATATGCAGTATAATGGCAATGACCCGATGCTGTTAACAAGTTAGCCAGTACTGCATTCACTATCTTGAGTGAAGAGTCAGGATGAAAACATCCATACCTCATCCAGTTCCAAACTGGACTGTATTTTATCTACTTAGCTACCCTAAGAGGGGAGATGACTTGTCCTGCACTGCCTAACTTAGCACAGGAAGAGGCTTACAAGGCTAAGACCTTACCACAGTGTTAAACACTACCTTAAAGGTCTTGCTTTCTGCCATGCTGAGTTTTGCATGCACAAAGCTCTATTAACAGACAGTATCCAACACCTACCCTGTTGCTGCACTATCAGCACTGTAAGCAACAGGTAGCTAGAGCATGTCCTGATAAAAACCACAGAATTACTACAGGAAAGTGTTACAGGGAATACTTGCTGCATTGCAGAGAACACCTACAGAAGGATGCTCATTTGGGACATCTCACCACTTGCCTTCCATGCTGGCTGCTAGGAAAACCTTCCCCTTTTCCTTTTTTCCTCTCACTTGTTTGCTTTCCTTTTTCCATGAAAGTAGCTATCACCTTCACTATAAATTTACACCATCAGCTGCAGACCTTGCAAATGGATGTTTGCCCCTTACATGTAAACCTGCTTCAACATCCTCTGTGCAACACACTGCCCATATAAATATGCTCCACTATATGTGAGAGAGTAGTCCTTCACACACTTAACCTAAGCTGCCCTTACATTCCAAATACACACTGCCCCTCTCTCACTGCTTTTGCCCTTCGTGTCTAAGTATGTTGTAAGTTGAGGAGTAACTTCTCCTTTCCTCTCCCTCCAAAAACTGATTAATTTCCAAGCAGCTCAACTTCAGTGCTGGAGCCAGGAAATATTCAGGGACACAAAGGCTGGGGACAAATAAAGGAAGAGGAATCACTGCCACTTTGACATAAATCATCTTAGCCTGACATGGAATCTAGCTGTCAATTTTGCATACAAATTGCAGCTCTCAGATCACATTACCATGAGATACTGAAAAGGATCTTTTGTGCCACTTGAAACACTAAACTTAACTGGTCTAAAGATATGCCCTGGAATGAACTTAATACTCTGTTTTTCCTTTCCCTAATGCAATCTCCTAATCTTAATCTGTATCTTCACCTATTTGAAAAGCACATTTTTTTAAACAGAGATCAGTAAAGGGAATTCAGACACAGTATAAAAGACAAAGCTTCCAACTTACTTAGCATATTTTGTATCTGTTTTAATAATGGAAAAGTATCTACAGTCAGAAACTAATGAAAATGAAAAATACTTCTTGCAGCATATTATCTACATTAATACTCAAATCTTGTTTTTAACTGTCTATATGGTCTGCATTTATTTGGGTACTTCAGCAATACTTCTATTCTACTACCCAATTTCCAAAAATCAGCAAACTAATGCTAAATACAATGTGGCAGCAGAAGAAATAAATGCAACGTATCATACCACAGGAATATAACACAGTGCTGCATCATATGCTTCATATTCAAACTTCACTGGCTATTGTAACAGATCCAGAATCTGTCTCCAGGCTTGCCTGTGGTGAGGGTGAGTAGGAGGTGCGGAGCGACGCTGACTGGAAGAGGTGCAGGATCGTGCCCATCACAGCCAGTGCCCCACACTGCAGCCAGGCTGAGCTGCATGGGCTGTGCCGAGCTGCAGGGCCCGTGCCCAGCAGGGCTCACAGGACCGGGCTGTGCTGCTCAAATCCCTCGGCCACAGGACAGACTTGGGGCAAGAGACGGGCCCCTGGGCAGCTCCCCCTCAGTACCACCTCCGTGGCCCTGCCTTTATCTGACAGCACAGCAGGAAGTTCTCACATGACCATCATTCCTGACTACTCCTGACAAGGTTGTCTCCTTGTAAGCAAATCCTGTAAGACTGTGAATGACCAAGAGGGGTTAATCTCTGCTGTAGCTGCGGTCAGCATGGTGTGGTGCCCATGAGAAGCAGTCCTGTTCAATGCCACACCACTCAGGGCTCACGGTAGTTGAAGGTATGGAAGATTAAATGCAATATTCTCTTCTTAAACCAGCAGCTCTAATAAATAGATTTTAAATGATGGCTTACAAAGTCTAAGTGCCTGTCTTACTGTGATCATAAAAGGCCAGCACCTCCCAATGCAAAACAAGGCAATGAACAATTACTTCTAACACACTAGTCTGTCAACAGTACTATACAAATCATTTTTATGCTTCCTCTTTACTCTGGCATTCATGTGTATATATGGTGTGTGCACAGTGGGTATGTGTTTATGCAAATACACAGGTAAATCCAGTTATTTACTACTTAGTTTATTATTCAATTTACTAGCCACAGTACTATTAGCTATTCTGCATGGGTAACTGCACTCAAATAAGCACAATGAAAAAGCAAGCACAGATTCTAGCCTTCTGTCCCACCCAGCTTCTTTGTTTTGTGATCAGAAAAATCAAGTGGCCTTGGCTACCTAACACGCCCAGAAAAATAACATTCATGTATTATTTTACCCTAACACCGAAACATGGCTCTCATGAAAGAAAGTTTCCAAAGAAGTAAACTTATAGATTGAACTGGACATACTAATCATTTTCTATGAAAAGAAATAAAATATTAAGAGTTAGTAACTGCTGAGTGTTTTGACATTCTATTTCCACCAATACATTTCCATAATTAAGCTCAGATTCCAGAATTCCACATTTTATGCCTTTAACTAGCTTTCATTTTTTCCAGTATAGCATTATATCTGCTATTCAAATTAATTTCACTATAAAAGCAATTCAAATAAATGAAGGATTTCTAAATATTAACTAAACTCATTTCAAGCACCATAATTAGCTTTTTAAACCATGATGTATGTAAGCAGAGACCCAGGTCAGCAGTGACTAAAAATATAAAATAAGTGATACAAAAATCAGGCACTGTTTCGTGGAGTAATTAAAGGGTTTCTTCCAGATAATTTTGGGCGGGTTTTGTCTTCTATAGTTCTAAGTATTGTTGCTATAAAAAACCCCAACTCACCAGCTAAAAAAAAAACAACAAAAAAACAACTCAGAATGAAGTGTTAAAACCCTACACTTAGCAAGTTTTCATGATTTAAAAGTCTGGGGAAAAGTAAAATAGAATTAAGTCAATTGAAATATTTTCCTTAGACAATTCTGAAATGCTGCTTTTTTTAAAAACTCCTTAGTTTTTCAACATTGCCATAAATTCAGTTTCTAATAAAGAGTAATTTTGAACCAAAACACTCCTTCAGAGTTCATAACCTCAATCTTTTTGATAATTATGAGATGCATAAAAATGAACATGAAATCCATCAAGCAAAACTTTATAAAAAAGGTAACATTTTTCACTGATAAAACATGTGATTAGAACTTTCTGACCTGTTTTGGTTTGGTTTTTTCTCATATTACATATCATACTTGGTCCCACTTTCGGAGCTTCAAAAGACCTGATCTAATACAGTTCCTCTGGGGACAAATATGGAAAAATGGGAAAAAACCTATCTCAGAGAAAGAAGTTCTTCAGACTACAAATTGACATAACTCTGAATATAGGTTTCTAAACTGTGAAATAAAGGATTTTCCTAACCAAACTCTGAGGATTAAGGAACTGAGATAGCTGACCAAGAAGAATGGTTAAAAAACCAGAAACCTGAGAATGTTTTCAAGCCAGTCTTCAAAATGCAGTCCTTCCAATTTTATACTCAATTTCTAAGAAAAGAGTGCTTCATTTTTGATGACAAAGATTCTGATCACATGACAGGACAGCAAAGAAAAGCAAAACCTCTCTCTAAGTTAATGCTCTGCCTCCTCATTACCATGGCTGTATAATGTGCTTTTTAATGCACATTAAAAAAATAAAAGCAGTGGGTTTTACGCATCTTTATGCCTTGTGATGTGCTTAGGGCACCTGTCTCTTCTAGGAGGTAATTATGCATGTTGCTAAATAAGACTGCAGACCCTCCTTAACAAAATTTTCAGTTTTCTTTTACTCTGAAATAACCTAAGAAGTTAATGAAGATTTAGAACACAAGGATAAAAATATAAAATAACAGAAAGAATACAAACCTCTGATTGTACATGCCCCGGAAATTATAATTTGCTCTGTAATTGGGAATTGGCTTTGGATCTAATGGCCTGTAGATGGCAGGCTCTCCTCTTTTCATCGCCAGACCATTCAGCTCCACAGTTGGTGTTATACTGCCTGCAAAAAACAAACAACGTTAAGTAAGGTGCTTAAACCAGAAATGCTGAAGAAACACACAAGCAGGACTGAGCTACAAAGAGGGACCTACACGATATTTTTTTAATCTTAAATTAAAAAGATGCAACTAAAAAGACATTCCAGTTTCTTTAAAAGATGGGAATGTAGATGCCAACTTAATCACAAGCAATGAAAACATTTAAAAATCTCTCTCAGTGCATTCACCATGCAGTTTCAGTAGATGAATCTTCACATATGAGAAAGTCAGTGTAATAATCAAGCTGGCTATTCATCTTTCCAAAGTACTTGTAATACATTATGACACTTTCTGAAAGAACTACAAAGGTAATAGAATAATGTGTCTTTCTGCTAAATACCATTAAATAAAACCACGAATAGAGCAAAGAGTCATTGAAACAAGCATGAAGTAACAGGCATTACTGCCGTCATTCAGGAATCTCACAACTTAGAAAAAATGATTTATTTGCAAGACTTGAAAACTTAAGGCTATGTCTAAGAACTAATAGTCTCATAGGAGTGATCTAACAGACTGAACACACAGCTCCTGGAAATCAGTGCAACTACAGCCATCTACTGGTGACAGAATGCAAAAATAGAAGGCAGCCAGTACTTGCCTACTTGCACGGTTTCAAAAATGCCAAATAAGCTACATCCAATTCCTTTCTTTCTTTTTTTTTTCTTAGCTAAAAAGTTCAGCTACAGTAATCCCCACTTGCACTGTTGTAAGAGAATCCTAAACGAGATAAATGTGCATTCCAATAAAACAGAGTTAATGTATTCTGAAAATATTTTCATGAGGGATTCAAATAAATTTACCCTTAAAACAGTTATGATTAATTTTCCAGTCTGACATTAAGTTTTATATGCCAAATGATGAAAATTTTTATGCAACACTTACTCAAAAACATATCAACAACAATTCTTATATTTTCCAGAGCAAGACGTTATTATGAATTGAAATTTTTTATAAAAATACAAAATGTCATTTTGATGAGAAGATACCTATGCATCTACAATGCACCTTTCTTGGAGGGAAACTACAGTGATAAATGTCATACCTGGATTATTGTTTACATTGTTTTTGGGTGGTCTAGGCGTTGGTTTGGGAAGGGTAGTTTCATTCAATGCTTTGCTAGCAGCAGCATGTTGGGCCTTTTTAATACTGCTTCCTTCAGCTTCCCATGTCTGTTCTCCAAGAGTCAGCTGCACTGTGAACATCTTCAAAGACAAAGAACAGGTAAACACTGGAAAGATTATCACTGTGGATTAGAACAATCTGTATAAAAGCTTCCACGGCTAAAGAGAAACTGTGCTCTCTTTTCATTGTATTCAACTCCCAGACAATGCATCTGTTTCTTCCAGAGATCAGTGAGAGCTTATCAGTGGACAATATTTGGCCTTTCAAATCACAAAGCAAATTAGTGTAATGGTAATGTCAATTATCAAAGAACAGAATAATATTTAAACCAAGTGAAAATAACTTCAAACTGATCCTCTGCTCTTGGAAGACTATATACAGGCCAGCTAAGA
This sequence comes from Gymnorhina tibicen, assembly GCA_013399875.1. Classification (NCBI taxonomy): domain Eukaryota; kingdom Metazoa; phylum Chordata; class Aves; order Passeriformes; family Artamidae; genus Gymnorhina; species Gymnorhina tibicen. The sequence goes on along the minus strand of VXAZ01004224.1, from coordinate 1,430,917 downwards.
ACACATTTCTTCATATATTTGAATGTGTTTAGTCACTTTACTTGTAGAAAACAAATCCTAAACACAGTACTGAGAAAAAAAAATTAATTTTGTAATAATTATGAATGAATATAAATGACTACACATTTCTCAAGACAGCAGAGAATTTGGGCCAGATAGTTTAACACAGTGAATTAACTTCTCACATACGCAGATTTCTAAAAATAATGTCTTTTGTTAGGGCAGAGTCACAACTCAAATATGTTCAAAAAGATGAAGTAAGAAAGAAAAGAAATATTATCTTTTTTAATGGAAAGTCTATAGTGAGGACAGGAACTGTAAATATCTAGAGTTCAGAAATGGACTAACTGATAAAAACCATATATTTCAAAATCTGCAACAGAGGGCTATTTCAAGTAGTATCCATGCTGTGCAAATTGTGCAGATAAAAATCAATGCGTATTTAAGATATTAGATAGAGTCTATCTTCTGTATGATACATAAATGTTCTGTTTAAATTTGAGCATCTGAGAACACGGGGAGAAAGGCTAAGAACTTGACATATTTGCCATATAATCCCCAGATAAAAGGCAGGACTTAATAGTCAGATACACACAGTAAACTAAGATACACCTGCCTCAGAAAACAGACTAACTTACTTGAGTTAACAGAAAAAAAAATCTACATATTAGTATGAGCGGTATATAAAGTAAAATTTTCATTTTGACAGCTCTCTAATTTTTAAAATTATTTAAACTTCCTAGATCCCGGAGCAGGTGTTTAGAGATGAACATGGTGGGCAGCCTTTAAATCTGCTTTACATATACATTCATTTAGCACATACTTGCAAACATGCATTTGAACACAAGTATGTATGTGCCTCCCAACTCAGCCCTATGCACATGCACACAGTGCATTCAAACTGAATGCTATGAATACATACTTGTGTCTTAATTACAGCCTTGAGTTTTGGCCTACTGTAATTTTCAGAAGCACAATGCAAGTCCCTGTATCACAGCTCCTATTGCCATGTTGTTTTTTTCACAGCAGTCACAACAATTTCCTCATGGAAGAAAGAGAGAAATAGTGTCTTAATTTTACACTCAGCCAAACCCTACCCCCACCTGAAAGCTAAGCTGGGTATTAGAGCTAAATACCCACAATTATATAAATTACCTACAAACATATATCCTTATTACCAAAAGAGTTGAAATTTGATTTCTGGATCTGGATTTTTTATATTTTATATTTTGCAAGAAAGTATTAGTGTAGTATCTTTATAGGAGGAAAACCTTGAATTTAAATGAAAATATGATTAATAATGTCTACTTATCTACCTATAACTCTTAGTGCTTAGAGCAATAAATAGGAATTCAGGATGATAAAGGGCTTGCTCAGTAAACTTCTGCCAGTCAGAGCTCCTTCTCACTAACATATCTGCCAAAAAAACTCCCGCAAAAACCCACACATTGGAGGTTTACTCTTTTATTAAAGGAATAAAACTGCCTAAATCCAAACTCTGGAGCAGCCAATGGAACATTCAAGACCTGGAATACCAGAGCTAACACTTCCACTATTGACTGAGAGACATTTCTCACCTGAGGAAATTTCTATTCCTTATACCCAGCGTAATTTACCTGATGTCCAGAGAGCAGAAATGCAAAGGCCACCAAGCTTGTGCTTGTTTTCACTCTGCTGCATTTGTAAGGTCAGTCTCTCTAAGCTCTGACAACTCTTTACTCCTCACTTCTTCTGTGTAAAACTTTCTCTCCTCCTTCCCAGCTTTTGAAGTGCTACATCCCTTACCCCTTTCCCTCTTCTGTGTACCACCATCCACTTTCTCTTAAATTTGTGTCCTGAAATGACACTGATATAGAAGGACAGAAGGCATGATCAATCTGACTAACGCACTCGAAAATATCATTTATGCTAACAAAGACTTCCTGATTTTTCTTATGATGAAGAATCCACCTGGAGGGCAGACTCCTAGAAACCCTAACTGTGCTGTCAGGAAGAGCCACTTCTCTCCCAACTGCACTGTTTCTAGTTTCCCACTTCACCCCAGTTGTCAAAACTTACTTTCCAAAGACAACTAGAAAAAAGGGTATAAAAATTTGCTAGCATTTGTGGTCACAACACCGACAGCTATCTTGTAGAGCATGTCTGAAAATTGTGAAAACCACCAGTGGTCAGGAACAGAGTATGTGTAGGAGCAAAGCAATGTGAGAAGTTCCTTGAATGGTAAAAAGCAACAGCAGCATTACATCCTTCAGGTCATGCTTCCCAGGACAAACTCGGGTCTGTTTCACATATTCTGTCAGGTATATCATCATATTACTAGCAAGACATTATATTAAATTGCTAAGAGAGTCATAATAAATTCTATTTCTTTCTTCACATTTCATAGGTCGAGACCTGCACAATCTTACTGATATCACCTTTGTTCTTCATTTATTTCTCTTCTGTTTATCTCACTGCACAGATGAAAATTAGACTTAATATCCTTCTGAGTCTACAGAGCACTTAACTGTGGTGTTGTATTTCCCCATTCTTTTCCTTACTAAATTGCCTACCTTTTCCACATGGCCCCCCCTCTCCCCCAGTCCTAACCACTCCCTCGGGTTTCTCCCATTGGTCCTGTTACCCGAAGTCTGCCCATGTACCACCCCTGTGCTCTGAGACCATTCGTCCATGTTCTCTCTTGGCCCCCCTCTTCCCCTGATAAAGGGCTCCAGGCCATGTGCTTGTTCTTTCTGCTTTGGGGCACCAGCCTCTCTCTGCCTCTGGGTATCAGCCTGCCACCAGCTCCCCTCTCTCTGCCTTGGGACACCACGCCATGTGCTGGCTCTAGGCCTCTGGGAGTCACCATGGAATACAGATTTTCTGAGGTCCCCATGCAGGGAGCTTTCTCCCCTCCTTTTGTGATGCCTGCAGGCTAACCGGGACTGAGCAGGCCACCCGGGAAGGGCTACAGGAAATGGCACAGCTGCTCTCCCTAAGACACCCCGCAGCACTCACCGGGGAAGGCTGTGGCTTGCCATGCCGCCACAGGAAACCCTAACCCGCAACACATAACTGTATTTTTTTTACCACTATGAGCACCTAAAATAGTGAGGTAAGTTGAAATAATTAAAAATTAAGAAATTAATTGAAAATCTGACTTTCAGAAGTTCAGGTAATGTAGACTTAAGCCACTTCAATGATATTAGTTCCTTTAAAAGTAATAACAAATATATCATAGAATCATTAAAGTTGAAAAAGACCTCTAAGATCATCAAGTCCAAACTTTGCCCAAACACCACCACACCAAACAAACCATAGCACTAAGTGCCATGTCCAGTCATTTCTTGAAAACTTCCAGGGATGGCTATTCCACCACTTCCCTGGGCAGTCCATTCTAATACTTAACCCCCCGTCAGTCAAAAAGTTTTTCATTATGTCCAAACTGAACCTCCCCTGGCACAGTTTGAGGTTATGTCATCTTATCCTGTTGCCAATTGCTTGGGAGAAGGGCCCCCCCTTCCATATGTGAACTACTTCTTATCCTACTAAAATTTTAAGTATAATATGAATGTAATATAACTCAAATCTCTTTACTGCTGAGAAATGTAAACAGCCAAAACCACACCACAACCAAAGCAATTCTTTTTTCACAGAAATGGAAACAGCCAAAACCACACCACAACCAAAGCAATTCTTTTTTCACAGAAATGGAAAAAAAGGTAACAAAAGAAATACATAACACAATAGTGAAAAGTTACAGAAAACCAAATAAATTTAACATGCTGCAACCTAAAACCAACCAACCAGTGTACCCTGTGGTGCCAAACACCTCCAGGAAGAGGAAGAGCACTTTAATTTCCATTCGTGATGTGGGATGCTAAAAGCAGCCCTGCACCTGCTGACATCATTTCCACCACTATAACATGTTCAGCAATGGCCAGCCAGACCAGAAGATCAGCGATTTGTATCAGTTCTGCACAGCTGGCAACGTAATGTGCTACTCAGAAACAAGGGGCAAGGGCAGAGACAGCCCTTGAGGAGCTGAAACTGTTACTAAACTGCACCCTGACCCCACTGCCTCATGTGATTTTGCCACTCCAGAAATACTAAGTACAAAGCAGTTACTAATTATGCCAGTGTCTCACTCAGACTTTTCCAGGATTTTTTTCCTCCCCCAGTTTGCTCCTAACTAGGGAAGAAATTCAAAATTATATCTGAAAATCACCATGAGGCTATGCGTCTGTATTCCCCATCATCTGAAAACATCCTAATTTTTACTTATTAAGCTGGACATCTAAATTGATACATGACCTGGCCAGAATGAGCTGTCAGTTCACTAGAAACTTCTATGCTGTAATCATATTAGGAGTCTTAGTATAACCCTACATAGTAAAGTTGCACAGTAATAAAGTTTGTGCCCTAGAATGCAAGATTCAAAGATAGAGTATCAACTTCATGGACAAAGAATTGCATCAATAAGCATTTTAAAAAAACGTCACAAATTTGTCATCACCTGCATTACCATGAAACAAATGCAGAGGTAGTTATCAGAGGCATGCTGACTGCAGAGAAAGATTCATGCAGCCTAAAAAGCAAGCGCTCCAGAAAGATTAAGAAAGGGTGGTGATACCCTGAAAAGACCTTCACAAGGTCTATATAAAGACCAGCAAATATAAACTCAAAGATGAGAGACAAAGTAAGGTACAAAATGATCTACAGGGCTTCAACAGAAATACAGGCGTACTTTCTGAAAGTGTGGGAAAAAAAAAGCAGCAAAATAAAGAACAGTAAGAAAGCCCTTACACTAGAAATGTAGCTGGGTTTGACAAGCACACTTGTCCAAACCATGACATTATCTGTTCAGCATGTAAGGTATGGCTCATCACCTGGAACTGTGACCTTACCTTGGCATGAGCAGGCCCTCTTTCATTCAGAAGCTTATACTGGGGTTGAATTCTATTGAAACGGGCTAACTCATTTACCAGACACATTGGAGTTTTCTCTTTGGGGTTTGCCATGTTATCTTGGAGAGGAGCTGTAAATAAAGAGTCTGTAAAGTTTTTGTGGAGAAATGTATTCTTCACAACTTCACAAAGCTTTGCAAAAGCAGCATGCTTAGAAAAGAAAATACTTTGGCTACAACAATTTTTGCACATATGCTAAATACAAAGTTTAAATACCATTTATATACTAATCATATGAGAATATGTATTTTATAATAACAATTTTGATTACATGCAATTAAAAAAGCCCAAAAACTATTTCTTTCCAAGTGTCTTTATGAAAGATGACAATGCAGGGGAGCATATGTATATTCTATATTTTCTGTGTCACCAAAGTTTACTGTCAGGAGTATACTGATTACTGGAATTGACTACTCTTCCAGAATGGTTTCCCCACACTTTGAGGGAGAAGTGGATAGCGTAAGAGTTATGAGACAAATACAGTTGATGAAACCCTGTGGTCTCCACTTGTTTCTGCCAGCTTCTTCCCAGTGTTTTAGACCTTTCTCACAATAATGAAGTCACTCTCAGAACACTCCCAAAGCACACCTCCTCCTTTAAGGATTTTGTTCTGCTTTTTTTAGACTATTTCACTTTCTGCGAGTTTTTTGCAATTTATTTGTATCTATCTCTAACACACACACACAGTCATTTCTTGCTTAAATTATTAGGACAACAATTCTGCATTTTATACCCAGTTCAGCATAGGAACTACAGCATTTATTAGGCTACAAAGGAAACACCAAATACTGCCAAGCAGTCAGAAGACATTCTGTTCTAGGGAAGAGAAATAAACTTGGAGATCTTCCTGCCCCACTAAAACTTCTCTATAAAAGATACACTCAGAATTTGACAAAATAGACATGTTCTTTTCTGAGCTTTTATATCATTGATCAAAACTTCACTGCAAATCCGAGCTCAGTTAAAGAAACTAAAATTAGTTTATTTAGCCCAAACACTTTCCTACGTGTGTTTTCTCCTCTATTTTAACCCTCTTTAAGACCTAATTACTATCTTTTTAAATTAACAAGTCATCAAAAAGATTAATTTGAACACCAAAGAAAATATACCTGGACCAACTTACCTGGTGAGTTGTTTGAAGACGCAGGATCCACAAGGCCGGCAGTAGGACTGCTACAGCTGGCAGCTGATTCCGAAATGGATCCATTCATTGAGGATGGCAGACTCAGTGTATTTGTAGCTGCAACTGGCAGGGGTAGCACCATAGGGGCCATGGTGGGTCCAGACAGGTTTGCTGTAGTCTGCATTTTAACTTGTGCCATTGCCTGTCACTGCAATAAACACATTTTTATCAGCAGAGCACTTTGCATTTTGAATGTCAAATGACTACAGTGGTATTAGCAACACTCCTTTTTCACTCCTGGATCTGGGTCACAAAACTGTCCACAAAAGTCATGCCTCTGCAAACATTACTTCCAAATGGATGACCAGAGAAACAGAGCTCAGAGCCAAAGAACATCACTGGAGAAGTGGAAGAACCCGCACACCCTGGCTCCAGGTTCTCTTTTTCAGTGGTGGGGTCACCCTGCCTGAAATACAGCAGGAAGAATTACTATTCTAGAATAAAATGCCACACAATTATTCTGCAGATGAGATAAGCACCCACCAATATCTTCAAGAGAGAATGTCTTTGCAACAAACTGCCATAGCAAACTTTTGCCATTGTTTTTCCAGTAAAGTGCACCTAAAGTACCAAATAAGGCCACAACAGAAAATCCCTATTTTTTTTTGGCCTGTTACCAAGTTAGAAAATAGAAAAAAAAGGGAAGAAAATACAAACAAACAAACATTAAAAACTCCACTAAAGATGAAAGTTCTTAAAAAAAAATTACTGCTTATTCAGTCAACAGGTGGAATACTTCAATCGTTGTATAAATTACTCACAGAAGTACCAGGATTTCCTAAACTAGCCTTTAACCCAATGGCTAAAACATTTACCTGGAATATGCCAGGTACTAATTATCTCTTTTCATCTGCCCAAATTAGTTTCTTTATTGCCAGTACCTGTTCTCAGGCTAGGTCTACGTGCATAAACAAACCAGGGTCAGGGCACTACTCCTTCATACTACTCACTGAGAGCATGCTTCTTGGCAAAATTTGGGCTACTGGCTGAAAACTCCCACAACTGCAAAAACCACACAGGAGCACTTCAGAGGCCTGCAGGCATCCCAGGTAATCCACTCAAGTAAAAGAGAAACCAGTCACTGTCAGGCATCTGGGAGAAAGGTTTGGGCTTCTCCTGTCCCATAAGGAGCAGGATGATCTGTTTTACTCAGCAGCATGGACACAGACTGTATTATTTCGGGTTCGTACATGTGAGATGATCTGCACAGAGCAGATAGAGACAAAACCTGCAACAGCCAGCAAGAGGCCTGGGGACTGGGACTTCTCCCAGCAACAGCTCTGGTCCCACTGGCTAAGGCAGAGCAGGAGCTCAGCTCTCATCCATCACAGGCAGCACCCATTACCACTAAGCTCTTTGCTCCTTCTGCTGGGGTAATTCGCCCTACCCAAAAAAACCACCCATCCAACACCTGAAAAATTTTCTAATGAAGGGCTTATTGAAACAAATAAAACTATATAAAAAATTTAAATTACCATCAGTATTTTTGCCTGTTCTCCCCCCCAGTCCATTAAAAAATATCCAAGTATCTTTACTCAGAGGGACAATATTGTTGGATTAAGATCCCAAATCACTCATTACACCATAGACTACAAGTACTTTAGCACAGTTGCACTAGTATAATGAAAATAATAAATCTTATTACTGTGACTCTGTGCTTTGGAGAAGAGGTTCAGACTGGAATGCCATTTTTATTACTGAGGAAAGACAGATAACTGATTTCAATCTCTGGAAAGGCAAAAGTAGAAAAAGATTTAAAATGAAGCTGAGATGCAGTTACCTGCCCTTTTCATGAGTATCTTCATAAGTATCTTCAGTAAAATACTAATAGCGGCAGGCTTAAAATATACATATGCAGTTAGCTGAGATATATTCAAATACCTCATGTGTCCAAAAAAATATGGACTAAATTCATACTGTAAAAACCCTACAATTACTTCACAGCAAATGCCAAGCAATACAGCAGTATTGTTAGAAAGGCCTAACTTAAAGACTGAGAAGGTGTAGAACTATAGAAGTCCTTGATATATAACGTGTCTACTTCTGATTTCAAATACATTAGTATTGACAGGAATTAATTGAAAAAGCTTCTTAATTGTAAGCATCAAAGTCAACGATGGGCAGAATCGGGCCATCTGTTTTAAACATATTTAAAATGAAACCAACATAACATGAAATAGCTTCACAATAATCGAAGCCTAAGAAACTCAGAGTATTTACAGCATTTTAGCTTACAAACGTGAGTATGAGAAAGGCATCACTCATATGGTACTGCATGAAATACTGCTGAACACCTGGTCTTGAGCCCTGCCAGTTGTGAATTAACACTTCAGCTTCCAGTATTTTAAGAGTTTATTCTTCACAAAAGCAGAACTTACTAATAACCAAATAAAATATTATGTTTTACAGTACTGATGTTCTAAAGGGAGAAATTGTGGGATGGATCCTTTCCTATTAAGGATAAAAAAAGAAACATCAGTTTAAGAATAGTATCGAGGAACTGCAAAAATGAACAAGAAAAGGTTTAGGGGAAAAAAAATGACACTAAAAGTGAAGTACATAGAAAATTCAATTCTGAAATCAGAATTTATCATAACATATTGGGTGCTGGGGTTTTTTATATATCTAAAGCTGCAGAACTCCTACAAGAAACTGTAACTATTTTGTAAATTAATCTGTATAAGCAAAGATGCCCAGGCAGCAATATAATTGTAGGGACTAACTCTTAAGCAGATGAGATATGGGATAATGAATTTGTAATTAGTTCTAAGAATCAGTTGTAATCAGTTTCACTAGTAGAGAGAGACAACAGAAAGGACACAGTTGATATAGTGATGGCATGTCATTTGCACACTACCAGGCAGCCAATCTTTGATGTCATGACAAAACGTGTCAAAAACTCTATGTTCCACCTTTTCTTTACATTTTTTACATATACACAGCAGTTTTGGACTATTTTATAAACAGTGAAGCAAAAACATTTTGGGGCCTTCCAGCCACAAGCACAAACATAATAAGATACACTACTACATAAAATATAGGACTTGGGGGAGAGAGGTTTCACTAAGCTGGTCAGAGATGAAAAGCAGTTATATAATCAAACTATTTTAAAATCTTCTATGAGATATTTTTGAAAAATCTGGCATACACTAAAGGGATGGTTCATTTAGGATACTACAATTGCAACTAGAAAAGTCCCCACACCCCATTTCAGGTGGCTAACTCAACTGGTACCTAGGAACTTCCTACACCTAAGTGTCTCCAGAGAAGCTTCCCTTCACGTTCAGCAGTGGTTATGGACACTTGCACCTCTCAGACAAAGCTGGACTGCACAGCTGTGCCTCCCAGCTTTGTGCCTTTCCTCAGCTGCCACGTCAAGACACAACAGAAATGATCTTTCTTAATGTTTTAATCACACAGGTCTATCCAGTTGCAGCCCGCAAGTCACACTGCTGCCGTTTTTGTAAGGCTGCACTCCAGGGCTTACGATGCCTTACGAAATGCTGCAATGGTTTCTCCTCATAGTCTCACCCACACAGCTGCTGTAGAAATGCAACAGCAAACACATAAAGGAATGCAAATATACTAGAATTGCATTTTACTTCACTTCCCCTTTTGAGCACTTAGTACACAGGCAGCTACACAGGTTTCATTGCACAGTTGGTATTGACTTTCTTATTAAACTATGTAAAAGCTGTGAATTGTCCTGACAAACTAAAAATGACCAAACTAAAATCAGCTCACACGAAAACAACAAAACAAAACTCCTCATATTTTAAAGTGAAAATATTGCTGCAGAATATTCCATTCCTTTTTTTATATATCAGGAAACACAACGTTGTTGTGGGTTGACCATGTCTGTAAACCAGGTGCCCACCAAAGCTGCTCTATCACTCACTGCCTCAGCTGGACAGGGGAGAGAAAATATAATGAAAGACTTGTGGGTCGAGATAAGGGCATGAAAAGATCACTCACCAGTTACTGTCACATGCAGAACAAACTCAACTTCAGGAAATTAAATGAATTTATTCTTAATCAAATCAGAGTAGGAAAATAAGAAATAAAAACTAAATCTTAAGAATACCTTCCTCCCACCCATCCTTTCTTCTCAGGCTTAACTTCACTCCTGCATTCTCTACCTCTTCCCCAGAAAGCAACCCAGAGGGATGGCGAATGGGGGTTACAGTCAGTTCATCACACATTGTCTCTGCCACTCCATCCTGCTAAGCGGAAGACTCCTCATATTCTTCCCCCACTCCAGCGTGGGGTCCCTCCCACAGGTGACACTCCTCCACTAACTCCTTCAGCATGAGTCCCTCACACAAGCTGCAGTTCTTCATGAACTGTTCCAGTGTGGATCCCTTCCACAGGGTGGCATCCTTTAGGAACAGAATGCTTCAGTATGGGCCTCCCACAGGGTCACAAGTCATGCCAGTAAATCTGCTCCTGTGTGAACTCCTCTCTCCATGGGGCCACAGATCCTGTGGGTCTCCTCCAAGGGCTGCGGGTGGATCTCTGCTCCACCACAGACCTCCACGGGCTGCAGGGGCACACCTGTGTCACCATGGTCTGCACCATGGGCAGCAGAGGAGTCTCTGCTCTGGTGCCTGCAGGACCTCCTCCCCCTCCTTCTGCACTGGTCTTGGTGTCTGCAGAGCTGTTCCTCTCACATATTCTCACTCCTCTCCTCTCCTCTCTCACTGCACTTTCTGTTGTGCAGCAACTCTTCCTGCTTCTTAAATCTGTTATCCCAGAGACACTACCAACAACATTGACGGCCTCAGCCTTGGCCAGTAACAGGTTCATCTTGGAGCCAGCTGGCATTGGCTCCATCGGACGCAAGTGAAACTTCTGGCAACTTCTCACGGAAGCCGTCCCTATAGTCCCTCTGTTACCAAAACCTGGCCATGCAAACCCACTACAAATATTTAGTTACATTTACAGATGCAGAATACTTTTAAAAATTGTGCATACACTTGTATCATGCTGAAAGCACCATGTAGCATAAAGAATTAGTTAACACTTTTTCTGATTATTATTGCTTTTTGTATTTTTCTGGAATCCCTTTATAGCCTTAGATCTTGTATCATAAAATATGAATTAAATGCTCAGGTGAAATGATTCTTAGACTATGTCACAGTAATTGAATAAATAAAGATAAAGTAAATAAAACACCACAAAAGGCAGAAAGCATGGACAAGGAGATTTCAAACCAAACACACTGGTAAAATGTGGGAAAATTGAAAAAGCAGTATTAGAAAGACAGCTCGTATGAACAACCAACAGATAGAGAAACTAATGACCTGAACAGTCAAAACAGAAGGCTGGACTTCATCTGTGCAGGAAGTGAAAATGCACATAAGCAGTAGGGAGTCACCACACTTTCACACTGCTCCATCATACAACCCAGAGTACAAAACCTAATCTGTGCACAAGTATGTAAGGCATGGCACATACTACATCCTTGTGAAGGGCTTTACAAAGGGAACAGCTGAGGGCCAGCCACTGCTGAGCAGGAAAAATTACTTGACATATCTTGTATTTTATATAACCAAGAGTTCTGCTTATACCTTCTAATCAGTGTCCATTTTTCACAACAGTATTACCTTAATGATTCCAGATCCTTTTCTGCAGAACTGCTACCCAGCAAGTTCTAGCCTGTGCTCTCTTTGTGAATCTGACTGTTCTCTAGCTAATGAGACTTTGTTCTTGTCTTACTTGAATTTTCTTATTAAAAAAAAAAAATCAACAACAAACAACAGAAAACAGAAAAAAAAACAGAAAAAAGAGGAAAAAGACAATCATTTAAATTTTCCAAGATCACATTGAATTTTAATTCTAATTCCAAAATGTTTGCAAGTCTCCTCTAAGCCTGCTTTATAGCATCTACAAATTTAATAAGTGTACTGTTTCATCCACATCATTAATGAAAATATTGAAAGGTACAGGAACATAAATCCAATAGACTGGGGGCAGTGTCTAAGCAGGCAGCATCTCAAGGCATTTTTTCAGACCAACCCCCATTTTGATTAGAAGCTTGTTAATGTGATTCTTCTGTGAAAGTCCCAAGTCACAGAACTCTAATAGTTAACAGCTTCCTAACTAAGAAGGGTTTGGTTTTACTTTTAGCCTTAAAATTCCATTAAACGCTCTGTTCTCCTTCTATTCTCCTGATATTAATTCACTCGTTCAGTTACACAAAAGCATACAAAACTGCCTAAAGGTAAAACATATTTCTGGTGTGCCATTTCTCACATTTACAGCAAAAATTTATACATTTGTGGACATTAATATAAAAAGTACTATAGAAGTCCTAAGCTTTGTGTGATTTCTTTTTACTGTGTTATATCTAGCAGCTTATTTGGGGTTGACAAAAAACACACAGTTCTGCATTACCTTCAGAGCAGCTCAATTTGAACTTTTACGTCTTCTAAAACCAAGTAAAGAGATGGTCACAGAGTTTAGCAGTTTAGCAAGAGCAGGACTTAAAAGCAATAATCAGCAGATGGTTATCCAGACTTATTAGCAAAATTTATCTTATATATACATTTTAAATAGCAAAAATTAAAACACTAGGCATGAAATCGCACAGGGTTTCTCTGTTTTTTAAAACGTATATATTTTTCTATATTACTGCTGGTCCCCACTGTTTGTCCTTCCCATTTGCTCCTCCATCAATTTCATTGCTTTTTGCCTTATGAGGAGTGGTTTGCCAACAGCCAAACTGATCTAATGACTTGCTGCCATAGCAAGGGACAATCCCATGTCCTCTCTTCCCTGCAGCAAAAAGCCAATACTTTCTGTCCATTTACCTCACTGAATCAGTTCACGTGGCAGGTAAGAAGAAAGATCAGAGGAGCATCTGTGTCTGTACAAGGAGGGCCACAAACTCCTGACCTGGAGTGGGTGCAAGGAATTAGCCCTTTCAACTCCTGCTAATCAGCTTAGCTTTGCTGTCAAGCCATACACTGACTGAAGTTCATCTCCTTCACACTGTTCCTCACAAAGCCCATGATCTCACCCCTGATGATTACATCTTCAGAAACCTGTGGCCTGGTTTCTTGTTTTTTTAGTATGCCTTACAGTAGAGAATCTTAGTTTCAATGGATATATGAACATATCTACAAGCTAATTAACAGCTAAGTAATACATGACAGCAAGTGAAGTGATGCCTTAAAAGCATTTTACTCTCCTGAAGTATAAGGTGGGTGGGGGAGAAATCACTAACTTTTATTTTCATTGTTTTGGTAAGATATTTCACAACCAAAGGTAGTGACACGGAGTACTAGGGGCTAATACTCAAAATTTAAGGAGCTGCAAGGTTTACAAAAAAGTTCGTCTTTTAAACCCAGCCCTAGAAGACTAAATACTACAGTTCCTTACAATTTGTTTCCTCTGCTCTTGGACTGGAGCAGCAAAGGGTTGTAGATAAAGCCCCAGGAAGGCAAGGAAGGGCCAAGCAGCTGCAGTGAACACCAGGTCACTACATAAAATCTAATCACACTTTCAGATAGTATCACCCATGGAGGACTATCCTTTGCCAACTCTTATGTACAATCAGTAAGAACCCTCATGAGGAAAGGAAGGAAGGTATTTTTGGAAGAAAAAATCAAGTAGGAAATGGATTAAAAATCTGCAGTCATATTTTTCAACCACTTCAAACAGCAGTCAGCTCAACTTCCCTTTTCAATTACTACACAGAAAAAGCACATTAAAACAACATTTAAAAAAAGGACTTAAAACTGAGAAAACTGAGGTAGAAACTGCTTCATCTTGTACACTTCTTTCATCACGAAACCATATTGGTTCCCTAATTTCCAATATGATGTTGATCCAATTTGCTACAAAAAGCATACAAGTCTCTAAATCAATGACCACATTACCTTTATTCCAGAATCACATTATGTGGGAATACATATTATTTATATCTGTCACTGTATCTCTAACAACCCACTTTAAAATTGTTTTGTGCAATTTTGAAAAGAAAAGTGAAAAAACAAACCAGACAAATAAGGCAACGAATTATGGAATCAAAGACTAAACCTAAAGATTTTCTCAATCAACAAAATGGCCAAAGGTGGAGACTTTTGCTGCCATTTAATTATGATGTGTTAGCAAGAAGGCTAGAACAGAAGTCTTACCCTGCAATCAAGATTGGGTTTATACAACTTGAAATACAAGAACATGTCATTGAGTAAATATAATAAATAAACATATAAGATGTACTAAGTTGCTTAAACCACTACAGCAAAAGTCAAGTAACTAATATGAAAAATTGGTGACCTACAAAGCCATCTATGTGCACAGCACCTCTCACACCAGCAGTTACCCATATCGTATGGTACTGCTGTACAATGAGATATGAGGGTTCAGATAAGGATTAGACATCTGTAATTCAGGTTTACAAATATAAGCAAGGTGTCTAAACTCTCAGTGGAGTCAGGAAATACATCACAGGATTACCACGGTTTACCAGAGTGTATTGGGTTTGCATGGCCAAGCTTTGGCAGCAGGGTCTTACAGGGGTGACTCCTGTGACAACTTGCCAGAAGTTTCTGTGTCCAGCAGAGCCAGCCCCTAGCAGCTCCAAAGACGGACGTGTCACTGGTCAAGGCTGGGCCAATTAGAAATGGTGGTAACGCCTCTGAGATAACATATTTAAGAAGAAGAAGAAGAAAAAAGTTCCTTCTCGGTTGTAACTGCAGACAGAGAAGAGTGGGGTGGGAATATATGAGAGGAACAAGCANCTTGAAGAACTGCACCCCATGGAAGAGTGACCCACACTGCAGCAGTTTTGGGAGGACTGTTGCCCATGGGATGGACTCACGCTGGAGAAGCTCATGGAGAACTGTGTCCTGTGGGAGGGACCCCATGGTGCAGCAGGGGAAGGACTCCTCTCCCTGAGCAGCAGAAGAAAAAGCAGGTGATGATCAGACCGTAACTCCCATTCCCTGTCTCCCTCTGCTGCTGGGGGAGGAGGTAGAGCTGGGAAGGAGGGAGGGGTAGGAAGAAGGTGTTTTTAAGGTTTTATTTCACTTCTCATTATCCTGCTCTGATCTTGTTAGTAATAAGTTCAATTAATATCTCTAATTTGAGCCTGTTTTGCCAGTGATGGTATTTGGTGACTGATCTCTCCTGGTCCTTATCTCAACTCATGAACCTTTCATTATATTTCCTCTCCCCTGTCCAGCTGTGGAGGAGAGTGAGAGAGCAGCTTTGGTGGGTGCCTGGTGTCCGGCCAGCGTCAACCCACTACAGTCTTTTAAAGACCCAATACATAATGCCAGCTGAGATGTCCTGAGATACCACATTTGGATGCCTGCCTATTCCATCAGCTGCTGCTTCAGGAAGCAGACATCCTCTCTGAAGACCCATGCCACATCTGACACTGCATGTGGCAGGCAGTTCAGAGAAACCCTGACATGAAGAGGCAATGAAATGGCAATAATGTATGTGTTTAAAGAAATGTATTACACCACTTGCCAGTACAGCCAGCAGACCCAGAGAGTTATTCAAGGTGATCAACAAATAGGCTTCTAATTTAGGATTAGCTAACCACACAGCTGAGTGGCAGCTGAGAAGCAGACAAGGTAAGTTAGTGTCTCAAACTGCACAAGATGCCAAAATGCAGGCAACTGAATCCTACCCAAAGTCTGCTGTCAAACTTGTCTTCAACAAGTAAGTGATCACGGATGTTACTAAAATTGAGAGACACAATTACAGAAGTAAACAAGCTCCCTTGCAGAGAGATTCACCACCTAAAATACTTGCCTAAGACATGTCTTTTTGTAAGGAATGATGGAAAATGCAGAGGTTAGGGCACTGACTGCAATTGTGCACATTTGCATGAGCAAGAGTCTAAAAACTTGTAACAAGAGAAACTTAACAGAAAGTGGAGCATTCTGACAGGCACGAATGCAACTCTTCCCTTGCTTCCCTGGCAACAGAGAGGCTGATATGAAAAAGCTGAGAAAAGAGCAACTCAGGCCACAGTGCATCCTACTGTGTACAGCAAAACTAACGGCCCCAGACTGTACACATGGCTAATTTTCTCTTCTAACAGAGAAATCAGTCAGGTCCTGTGTATACGAGACAGCCACTTGAAGACTCAAGTAGAGACTTCATAGACAGACATGCAACAGAGGTCCTAAGTAGAGAAAATTTACTAATATTCATCTGGAAACATGATGGTAAAAGGGATTGCTATTCTGTATTAAAATGGTAAGGAAGATCAATCAGATTATCAGCTTGAAGATTTCAATTTCAGAAAAGAACCAAAAGATAAAGAAAGCCAATCTGTTGCATCAGAACCTGAGACAGTTTGGTATCTCAAAACATTTCAACCTGTTTATAACACAAAGCCCAAGGGGGAAAATCAGTCTGGTTTATATAAATATTTGCTACCTTACAAAGATAATCTAATCACAAAGTCTCTCTCAATTTATTGTTCCTGTCCAGAAAACAGTGAAGATGGTATAAAAGCCATGGAAATTTCCAACAGCCAAGCTAACCCAGTTCTCACAGTGCCTCAAATTTTAAGCCCAGAAAAGATTCTGAACCATCCAGACAGAATACTGTGGTTCAGACACAGCCATCAGTTTGACCCAGCCAGGATATCCTGAATTACTACAGAGAAGAAAATGAGAAACTCCTTCACGAAACAGCAAGGTGATCCCAGAGCCTTCTTTGTGGGAGGCCTTCCTCATCCAAAACTCATCATGGTTTGAGGTAGATCCCAAAAACTACCTTATAGGTGGCTATAATGCCTTACAGATCAGAGGCAGGACACACACACTGCCCAACACTAGAGGTAATATCCTTTTTGTATTTGCTTACTGCACCTGAGCGCAAGCACTAATCCAAAGCACAAGAGCTGCTGTTCAGTACTGCAACTCTTCAGCTCCCTCGCTTACCATGACTCCAAACTGCTTACGACTTCTTGAAAACTGGAAACTTGTATCTCCCCCAGACATTCTGAGATACATAGTCGTACCTGTAACACTTTTTAAAAGATTAAGCAGTCATCATACCATCTTACTCCAGATACAGGTAACTCACACTGGCCTTAGGTTAAACAAAAATGAGTTAGTCAGCTTTCCTGAGGAAAAATAGCTGAAAAGAAGGGAAGCCTAAGCCACTAGTTAAACAATCAATCATCAGCTTAAAAGTGGAGAAGGGGATTAAGTAAGTGAATGAAAAAAAACCTGACTCAAACTTGACACACTGATGCTACAGACTTGTTTGCACCAAAGCTGTAATTAGTTCCTTATTTGTGATACTGGAGTCTAATCGAAGATCCTTCCAAGAGTCTAGTTACTGATTTAATTAGTATTTTGAAATTTCTCTCATATATATTTCTAAAAGCTGCACTTTTTTCCCAATTTGTGCTAACAAGTAGTAGTGGTTACATTCCTAAGATCTACAATAAGCTTTGACTGATTTTAATTTACAAAATACTCTTACTCTAAGTAAAACATCCCTCCAACTGTTATTTTATTCTGAAGCAGGCAAAAATTACTTTTTGACTTCAATCCCTAAATAGAAATTGCATTTTATTAATGGAATTCAGAAAATCATCTGAGTTTTCCTTGACTGCCTGTGACAAACTACTTCTCATATAATTTGAAGTAGTAAATTTGGTGAAGTAGAAGAAATAGGCCTTTTTCTTTGAAAAGAAGTTACAGCTCCTGCTACCAGCCCTCCTCATACTGCAGTCAGCTCCCTTTAATTAACAGCTACAAGATCCTCAGAGAAGGCAGTTTCAGTGGACAAAGCAACAGGTGTCGCACTCTATCGTTAGAAGTGGATAAAATTCTGGTTTTGTGCCTTGTTTTGTTCTCCATGAGTGTATTTAAACAAAAAAATTGTATTTCACAGCTAAAGTGATGAATGCTCACACTGAAGTTGCATACAGCTTCCAAGAAGTTGCAGCTCCCAGAAACAGCTGGAGTCAAATTGCCACCTTGTGTTCATGAAACATTCCTGGAGCTCCGCCTTCTCTCAGCTCTTCCACAGACAGTTTTTGAATTGCTCGGATATAAGATAATGTTGACATACAGTTCATACAGAGACTACCTCCCTGCTTACTGGGGGACAGGATTGGGCCTCTGCTCACAGACACAGAGTACCTTGTGACATCAGAAGTTCTGCAATGATTTGAAAGAGCCTCCTCCCTGTTTTAAGTGCAGCTTTCCTCAGTCAATGAATAAAGGTAAAATAATTACTGAGTATTGGATTGGGCCTACCAAGTGCTCTGACTGAAGATAAGCAGAAAATCTAAGTTTTCAACTGAAGAAAATTAAATTTAAAGATGCTGTGTTTGGGGGCAAGGTCTAGAAATACTGCAAAATTTATGACACGGGCCTGGATCAACAACAGTGGAAACAGAGTCTGAAAATTAAGGAAGTGGGCAGATCATACATAGCCAGTGGTGACATGGGAAAACTAACACTGGACTCCAACAAGCAAGATGGGAAGAGATGTGTCTGGGAGAGTTTAAGAGAAAACCAAAGGAGCTAACCGATCCAGTCACATGCAGCAAGAAGCTATCAAAGTCTCCTCAACCATCCAGAGAATGAAAAGAATCATCAACAACCCAGTAAAAGTTCACCAGGACAGTAATAGCCTATTGATTTCTTGTCCAAACCCTTGCTTTGGCAGAAATGATCAAGCTGCACAATGAAGCACAGTCAAATAAATTACTTATCTTTGGAAGAAACTACAGGTTATAGAAGATTTTGACAATCCAGGAAGAGGAAGAAAATCCTAGTGACAAAATAATTCCTAGTGGCATATTTAACAGAGCCTCTCAGAGTTAGCAAAGGCAGAAAACACTGAAGAAAAACTGGATACACGATCAAGGCTAAACATAAGCTGAACGCTGTAAACTTGCCACACTTTCAGCTGCAGCACAGAGGCTGTGCACAGTGGCAGGATGGCAAAAGGTTATTTCTGGAGTTAAATCAGCAAGGAGGATACTAAAGTAACAACTAACAACAGAAAGGAAGAGTGCTGGTAAAAAGACATTTGATTCAAATTGAGCACACCGTGAGGGCACAGAACCAACATAACAAAACCAGGCTTTTCCCTCCAACTTCTGTACTAGAGTGTAGGAGCACTAAGTAGGATGCACCATAAAATAGCAAATAAGAGACCTTCATCTACACAGTTGATGATTCAGAATAACTTGTTTCCCCAGACCAAAGGAAGTTATAAGCGTAACTACTACAGGAAAAAAATGTAAGCAAACTCAATAAAAATTTGGAATTCTCTCAAGTATTTTTACGCAGATAAAACCAGAAATAAAACAAAGGATAACTGGCTAAAAGTGCAAGCTGATGCACTGGTAACACGAAATGATTCAAAATACTAAGAAAGAGTACCTGGAACTGAGCAAAAGCAAAGAAGAAGTTTGCATTATTAGGAATAGCAACGCTGTAACATCATAGGTTCACGACCACCTAGAGAATGGATGGGTGGATGATGCTTTGAGCTGCCCTTCAAAGGAATGTCTTTCTTACCACTTACTGTACTTTCAGGACTCCAGGGCCATCAGATTCAGCAGGGTAAACGCAGCTTTTGTGACTCTGGAACCACCCTAAACTAGCGTACAAGAACAAACTTGTAAGGACTTGCAAGGAGCTAACACTTCTGTTCACTACTAAGACTCCTGCTCTTTACCTTCCAAATCAAAATCAAATAAACAAAAAATACTTCAAAAGGGATACAGGACCCCATTTTCTAGGATCTCCAAAAGAACACATGCTATTAGGTTACAAACATATGCCTAATACAATCTAACCCCCTGCAAAGATGGAAGTTCCTTGTTAACGAAGGGTTGTGCCCTTAGCCCAAGGGTAATCCAAAGTCTATCCAGGTTGCAGTGACACATAGAAGAAGCTTAGGTAGAAGTGCAGACCCCAGAGCTGTGGAGCAGATCTGCAATCCAGCACAACAGCAAAGACACAACATCCAAAAAACAGAGTAGGCCCTGGAACTAAAACTGCCTCAGCTAACCCTGTTCACCTGCAGTGCTCTGTCCTGCCCTATCTTGGGGATATATCAGGTATATTTGTCTGACAGTACCTATGTCTCCCTTGCTCCTGTCAGCTATGAGATACCTGAGCAAAGGTAAACAGTACCAGTATTTGCAATGACAGCAAATAAAACCAGTTCTTTTTGGTGCTAATGCCGAAGTTCCTAGTGCGTACAGGATTGGTTTAAAAACCTTGAAAAGATTCAAGTTACTACTGTGTCCAAGAAAAGAAACAATTTCAATCCAGGATGGGCAAGTTGCTGTTTAAATTTCTTTTAAAATACTTTAAATAGATTTAATAACTTGCGTTTCACCAGCTACAGCAGCGGTTTGCTCTGGTGCCTGCCTGTAACCTGTGAGCGTTACAAAGTATCTAGGGGCTCTGACTGCAGTGAGATTTGAGGAGAACCAGAGTGAGTCAAAGTTTTACAGGTAGCTTAATGGTCACGTGAGAAAAGGCCTCCAAAGCCACCTCCTCTGGTGAACCGCCACTGACAGTAATTTGTGGAATGGCCAGTTTCAGAAGAATCTTGTAATGTAACAGCTGAAGAATTTAATTAAATACTAAATTCTTCTCTGGGGACTCGGCAAATACCTATGGTTGCGTGGAAGTCCAGATCCACAATGTTCTCATGAATGGCAACTCCATCAAGCATGTGGAAACAGAATCCAGTCCTGGCATCTTCAGCGAGTTTTTACTTGTTTAAGGCTCTAAGTAGTAAAAATTGGCTAGTTGAAAAGGGGTGAAGAAAAGATGGTGTGGGCCACTCTCCCTTCTGAAGAGGTCAAATCCCATATCTAACCCAGAGGTTCAGCTAACAGAGAATGCTGAGAGAGGACTCTGAAAAACCAGGGAGAGCTTTACCTGCCTGCTGATCTAGGACAAGCTTCTCATTCCCTTTCATAAAGATGAGACAGCCTTAGCTGCTGTGCAAGAGCTGGACACTCATTTAATACAAGAGTAGCAAGTGTCTTGCACTGAATTATCAGAGGATCAGAAGGGTTTTCAAGAAAATCCCTCTGGAGTCATTCACTACAATTGCCAGGCCCTAAATAGGTACAAAAGGAATGTCTCTTGGGTATATACTCGTAGCAGAATACCCCCTTGAATGGACATTGCCACCACAGACGAAACACAATTCAAAGCAGGCAGGTTTAAATACTACCAGAGACACAAGACTGAAACAAAAAGCAGCGACAACATTTTCCACAGTCTGGAAAGGAAAAAGCAATATAGTATTCAGGACTGAAGGAGGAACACCAGAAGGGGAAAAAAGTAAAACAAACAAACCAGTGAACAGTTAACAAGAAATTTTAGATTGTTTCTTGTTCTTACCTTGTCTAACAAAGCCAAAGCTACTACAGAGTGTTATTTCACTATTATTTTGTTTGTATCAGAACAACTGGGTACACTTCTAAGTGACCCAGCATTGCCCTCTACCAGGCCTGCATTTCCACCCTGGGAACAGCATTATCTTGATTTCGTCCTTCAAAATGGATCAGTTGCATGGATGTGTCATCTGGGTGACATGGAAAAAGTTCCCTATCACTTGCAGATGGTTACTTATGCAGACAATTCCAGTTACTGATATCAATCTGCACATTTAGTATACTGATATTTCCTTCTATTTGTATAACACGGCTTTTTTAAACTGGGGTCATTGTAGGAGAAACTGGGAACCGCAAATATCTAACAGGTGCAAAAGATAAGAAGCTAAGACTAGCAATAGCAATAAAAATTAAATTACTCATCTCTTTTCTTGATCCAAGAGGTGACCATTTTCATTGCAAGAAACTTTTCAAGAAGATCTGGTCTCCTACACTCAAAAACATCTCCTTCAGCCTGGAGGCAAAACAGCCTCCCCAAAGCCAGCAAGCAGCGAAACTGGAAGTGGGACCACTGTGATCCTTTGGAAGTTTTCAGAAGATGAGACTGTAAATATACCCTTCAAGCGAGCATGTGCTACTAAGATCAAAATCTTAATAAGCTAACTTCTCCCAGAATCTAAGGATAGGAGGTTAACCCATACTTCACATAATAATTGGCTGCTGGCTATCACCAGGGACCTCCCCAAACACCAGAGGGGATCTGAGCTCAAAGCTGAGTTCTAACCAGTCTAAAAAGTGCCCCCTCCCATCATTCTAATGGTGACTAAATTAGAAGATTATGGGGACACAGAAGTATAGTGGAGTCACAATATTAGTAACTAAATATGAAAAAAAAGGTGCTATTTACCAGGGAAAAAAATTAATTTTATAATTTGGTTTTATTTGGTTAAATATAAATAAATTTGTAACATTCTAGTGATGTACTGTACAGATGTATAGTTGACTAAAGCAAATGCAAGGATGGAGCATTACACAGGTAAACACACTGTGACCATGGAGTACACATTTCATTACTAGGAAACACTCCAAAAACTACCAGTTTAACAAAAAAGACCCACAAAACAAAACCCAAACCACAAAACACCTGCTCTTGAGATGAAGTATGAACAAACTTTAGCAGTTACAGACATGGATGTGACTTCAGTGTTACACTACCACAGATGGCTTTTCAAAATTCATTTTTAAATTAGGAGTTGTGACAAGCAATTTTTTTATTGTAAATATTTTCCAGAACAATGCCCAAGAAGACGTCTCTCAGACTCTTACCATAACTCTTGATCTTTTAATGTAAACATACTTTGGATAATGCTGATCGTGACTCAGTGCTGACAGTGAGCAGACCCCCTAAATGCAGAGCCCTTGACTTTTAATATATATATTAACTATATATATGTGTTAACTACACTACAAACAGGTTCTACTTCCTCTCTTCACAGAGTTTGTCATGCACTCCCACCAATTCAATTCCCCCTCTTTTACTGTCCTTTCCTTCTGAGCAAAACTGCCAGCCCAGTTCCCTGACCTGGCTCCGCAGGACCCCTGCCTTGTGCTCTTTATGTCCCTCAACCAAATGGAACTCCCTGTCTTTCTTTCTCTTCTTCTTTTCAGAGGAGAGAGAATTCAAGAACTATTGTGAAAAATACAGGCTATGTGTGATCCAAAGATTAGAAATGCAAAATAGTATGTTCTGGCAAAACACAGGCTTTTTTTCCTATCGATTTTGCTGTTGGTGATAGGAAATGAATGTCAGCAGTGGAAGGAAAAGTGAAGCTCTGGTGGCTCATTAACAGAAGTTATGTTGTTTCAGTTATCCTGAAAAAATGCAGTGTTAGGCCCTTCCCCACCACATCAGTGATACCCGCATGAGGAAATAAATACTTCGCACTCCAATCAGAAAAAATCTGTGCCCATATCTATCAAATACACGCCCAAAAAATGGCACTAAAACCTAAACACTTCCTTTGCAAGGCCAGCTCTCCAACGGAATGATATCATACGAAGATGTATTTTGGGGTGAAGGACTGGACATAATTGATGGGAGTTTTTCACTGTTTTCAAAGACTGACAAGTCAATAGCCATGTATTTTGGGTAGGTCAAAACAAACTGTCTAGATAGAGCATGACAGGTGCACCTTTCCTAATGGCTAGAGACCCAGTCTTGGAATTGGTGGATCTGCTTCACTATGGCTTGTTGCCTAACCTTCCCAAGGTCATTTTTCACGACACTTTACAAATAAAACACATAGTATCCGATTCACTTCCCACATTCACACCAATGTAAACCAGAGGTAGAGTGAAGTTAAGTTTACTAAGCTGTGGAGGAAAATCAAACCTGATCTCTGCCCCCAAAGAAGAGGCTGATGGAGTTAAATGCCTGTTTAAACTTGGTCTAGTCATTAAAACACCTCTGATCAGGTTCTTCTGCAAGTAAAATTAGAAAATTTCTTTACAATCTACTATCTTAAATCAGAATTTAAGATTAGTAAAATTTATTATTAGTTTGACGTAATTCTTGGGGAACAAGGTAGGTTGAGCTGGCAACAAGACACATAAAGACTTTGGCCTCCAGGCTGAGCAGCCTGAGCAGAACCCAAGCTGAACAACAGTTTTGAAAAGTTGTCTGCAAAGAAAAGAAAATCTGAACTGTCCCTTCCCCTCAAAAACTATGAACAAGCAGGCAGCCTCAATCCTGTTCCTAGCTGGCAGCAATAGGAATCTTTGCAAAGACTGGCAGGAGCAGAAATCTCTGAGTTTTTCTAGGTCAAAGCTAAGGTTCAGCAACTGGAAATTAGTACTGGAAATCTTACACTGCTGCTGACTTTCTAGAAAAAAAAGATTTCATTCAGAAATCTGTCAGCCTGGCACTGTTTATAGAAGCAGCAATGTCACAACAAAGCCTATACAGAACCTCCTTGTAGTTAGCAAATAGCTTAAATACACTACTGTTACTTCACTGGTGTAGACTGCTAACGTGGAATTACCACACAACCCAGGAAGACCTTACTCCCGTGCAGCTTGATGCCACTGGTAAATGTAAATGAGATACAGCAACGTATGCTCCCTGACAGAAGCACAGTTCAACTACCCCGAGCCATGGCAGAGCAAACAGCCTTACTTGTGCCTTGCAACACTACAGATACTCCTACACATCCCTCAGTACTGCTCAAGACATTATTTCGTGAAAGAGAGGGGTTACAACAGCAGCATGTTATCTACTCCTTTGTACAGCATAAACTTTTTTTTGGTACGACAGTAGTTGCACAGGGAGCATTCTGAGCATGGCTCGAGAAGCTTATGTCTTGGTATTCACAGAAACAGCTTGTGGCCGTAAGGCAACACCAGCCAGATACACTGCGGGGACATTTTTTGCTTGGGTATCACTGACTTGTCAGGTGGGACCCTGAGCACTACAAGGTAAACAGCTTTGCTGCAGGATTCACCCTCACAGCTAACCCCAAGCAGCCCAACACTTCCCCAGGAGGGCACGGCTGTGACTTCCAGGCCTGGCTGCAATCAAGATGAACTTTTTCCCACCAGACACCTGAATACTAGGAAAATGCCACCCAGACCATGAGAAGCCTGGACTAGGCAAGTTCACGGCAGTGTCTCTCTGCGTCCCACCGCAACGACGGCCCCCAACCCCTCGTGCTGGGCGAAGGCCGGTAAACGGCTCCACTGCCCATCGCTTGGAAGAGATGCCGACATCCATTTTGGGAGTGGGAGAGCCCAGCACTGATGGCAAAGTTTGAGGCCCGGTCCGAAGTTTGGGGGCAGCGCAAGATGCGCACAGAGAGGGCTGACTAACACACACGTACAAACACACGGCGGCTGAACTGTGTGGTCCGCGCCGCTGACCGGGCAAGCAGTGCCGGGCGCCCTCGCCCCGCCGGCGGCGGAGCGGCCACTGTGCGCCCCCGAGGCCGCTCACCGCGACAGGGCCGGGCGGGACATAGGACGAGGAGCAAGTTCGGGTCGCACAGAACTCCTTCCCGGGTTCTGGGGCAGGGCAGGCCCAACGCGGTCCCCGCCGAGCTCGGCCCCGCTGCACGGCCCGGCCGCGGCCCGGCCTTGGCGCAGCGACCGCGGCCGGCACTCGGACCTGGGTTCGGGGAGCTGCGGAAGGGATCCAGAGGGGGCTTCCCCGCGGACCCCGGGGGCGGCAGCGCTGCCCACCTGTGCCCCCATCCGCCTCCTGCGCCCTTCGTCGGGCGGGCGGCTGGCGGCGGACGGGGGCCCCGGGGCGGATGGCGGGGTCGGCGCCGCCGCCGCCCCCC